>PVKN010011323.1:0-21683 GCA_004027915.1 Capromys pilorides | reverse complement strand
AAGTTTGAGGCTATAACCTTTGGTCTTGGCATCCCTCAGTGGTCCAGGGTGGAGATACATATAAGGAAAGCATTCCTGAGATGATAAGAGTTAAGATATTTTTTAGTCTTTTTTTTTTGTTTCCTCTCTATAAATGAGGTGGAAAACAAGCAGCCTAAACAATGTTAAACTTGCTGGAGAGTGCATGAACACAATGTTAGCAAGACCCTAAACCTGTAACTAGTGTAATTTTGTGTTTCCTTTTTAGCTCCGGACCAAAATTTAACAGTGCCATCCGAGGAAAGATTGGGTTGCCTCATAGCATCAAATTAAGGTTTTTAAAACATACTTCTGAATTGTTTAAATTGTTTTTCAAGGAACTAATGCAATATATTTGTTTGGATAACTTCTCAATCTTTTTAACTTTGCAGCAGACGACGTTCTCGAAGCAAAAGTCCATTCAGGAAAGACAAGAGCCCTGTGAGGTAGCTGTTGGTCCTACTTTTTCTTTTAAGCTTCTAATTCTGCAAAAATGAAAAAAGACACTTTTACCATTTCTGAGAATGTTAACTTTAGGGAAAATAATTTGGAGTTTACCATGGTCATGAATCCTTGTAATCTCAGTACTCAGGGAGCTGTGACAGGAGGTATGAGAGCAATCTTGACTATTAGTTCAGGGTCAGCCAGAGGATATAGCAAGACCCCTGCCTCAGAAAGCACAAAAAATTGCTGCCAATTTCTATGAGTTTACAATGGCTCTGTATTTTTACGTAATTGAGCTGGGGTGATAGCTCAGTAGAATAAGCGCTTGCCTAGCAAGCACAAGGGCCTGCGTTCAATCCCCGGTTCCGGGAAAGAAAAAAGTTATGTAATTAAAAATCAAAATAATAGTTCACTGTGTAGGTTCTATATATAATCTTAACTCAGTATTAACTGACTTCTAATAATCATTGAAGTTTATACTGACTCATTTACTTCAGAATAAATGAGTGTTTTAAAATAGCCTAGTGGGGGGCCGGCAAGATGGTTCAATGTTCTAAAGCGCCTGCTTAGGAAAGCTCAGGCAACTGCAGGGACTGCGATTCGATCCCCGGCACCACATGCTGCGCCAGCCCCCACCACCAGGGCAGGCTGAGCCAGCCACAAAATAAATAAAATAAAGAAACAAACACAACAAGCAAACAAACAAATAAATAAATAATTAAAAAAAAATAGCCTCGTGGGATAGTGGTTAAGTTTTATAGCTTGTTTTTTTTTTAACTTTTATTTATGTTATTGCCGGCTCAGCCTGCCCTGAGGGTATGGCTGGTGCAGCATGTGGTGCCAGGGATTGAACCACGGTCCCTGTGGTTGCCTAAGCTTGGCTAAGCAGGCAGTTTAGACTGCTGAGCTGTCTTGCCGGCCCAAGATTCTCTATTTATAGAAAAAATACTTCATTTTCAGAAGTGGTAGTTACTGAGTTGGGCGTGGTATTGCATGTAATCCCAATACTCAAGGCTGAAAGGAGAGATTACAAGTTTAGAGTGAGTTTGGGTATCTAGCGACTTACTGAGAATAGTAAAAAGGGGGTTGAGCCCCCAAATGTTATGGGTTCTCAAACAGAAGCCAGACTAAAATCCAAGAGAATTTATTTTTTTTAATTTTGTTTGCTTGTTTGTTTGTTTCTTTATGACTGGCTCAGCCTGCCCCGGTGGTGGGGCTGGCGCAGCATGTGGTGCCGGAGATCGAACCGCAGTTCCTGCAGTTGCCTGAGCTTTCCTAAGCAGGCGCTTTAGACCACTGAGCCATCTGGCCGGCCCCCCAAGAGTCAGAATTTAAAGTGAGCCTTTAGTGCCTGTCTGGCAAGTGCAAGGTCCTGAGTTTGATCCCCGGTTCTGCAAAAAAATAAAAAAATAAAGTGAGCCTTTATTACTGAATTCAAGGCGCCAGTTATTTCTCAAGCAGAAGACTGATCTACCCCTAGCCTGGAAAGCAAAGAGCTTTTAAAAGGAAAGTCACATGACTAAGAGGTCTTTCACAGTTGAGGGCATGCTCATCCTCTACCTGGCCGTGAGGCGGTTGAGTAAGCTATTTTTTCAAGATATATCTAAAGCTAAGTATGTGTACAGGAAGCATAAGGGAACCTAATAGTTTTCCATAGTTCTAGCTATAACTCAATATTCAGTTGACCCATTACATTCCCCACTGGTTTTATCTGGGAATCAAAAATCAGTGATTATTAAAAATTTCATAACTAAAATTGTACAGGAGGTATCAGGGGCTCATAGTTAGACCTCAACACCATCAGCTTGATAGTTTGGATCCTTTGTTGTATATACTTAAACAGTTTATGAAATAAGGCCCTGATAGGGCCAAGAGAAATATAACAGGTTCAGCTGAGGCAAATATCAGGTCAGTTATATAAAAAGACATTGAGAATAGTCTCCGATTTTTCTTTTTTCTTTTTTTTTTTTATTTTTTTATTTTTTACTTGTTTGCTTGTTTTGTTTTGTATGTGTGTATGTATGTATGTATTTACTTATTTATTTATTTTGTGACTGGCTCAGCCTTCCCTGGTGGTGGGGCTGGCGGGGCATGTGGTGCCGGTAATCGAACTGCAGTCCCTGCAGTTGCCTGAGCTTTCCTAAGCAGGCGCTTTAGACCACTGAACCATCTCGCCGGCCCTCCAATTTTTCTTTTGATAAATCTCTAGAGCCAATTTTTTTTTTTTTAATTTTTTTTTTATTTTATTATTTATTTGTTTGCTTGTTGTGTTTGTTTCTTTATTCATTTTGTGGCTGGCTCAGCCTGCCCTGGTGGTGGCGCTGGTGCAGCATGTGGTGCCAGGGATCGAACTGCAGTCCCCGCAGTCGCCTGAGCCCTCCTAAGCAGGCACTTTAGACCACTGAACCATCTCGCCGGCCCCTAGAGCCAATTTTTTTACTATGTTATATCCCAATTGTTTTACATGTTCTGCTCTTTCACCAAACATTTTTTTTCAAGAGATTTTTTAATAACACTAAATATCATAGCATATGCTTAAATTTTTCTAGTTTTACGTACTCATGACCATTTGTGGTGATATTACATCAGATTTTGAGATGGGAATCACTGCTGTTATTTTACTCAAACAGCAAACAACCTTAGTTAACAACAGAGTTTGCATGGGTGGGTTTTTCTAGAACTTGGGGAGGGAAGACAGGCAACATACATCCTTAGTAGCCCCACTGGTTTTTATGCCACCTCTTGAGCTATAATATCAGCTAGGGAGTTCCTTTTTTATATTGAGGTCTGGTCCATAGCTCTCTCAAGTTACAAATTCATTTTGTCTTTCATATTGTCTCCTTGAGGGCCTAGCCCTGTCTGACTGCCTATAATATTTTTATCTAACTCAGCTGCCTACAACATTCTCCTTCTGAACAAGTAACCCAAACTGCTGTCAGGGAACTATGGGTGATGACTGCTCTGGCTTCTTCAGGCTGAAAGGGGTTGTAGTTGTTGAGCAGCAGCTGGAGATACTCTACAGAGGTTCTACCTAAAGGGCCTCAATAGACAAGGCATTTTTATCTTCAGTAGGTGGAATCACTTTAAATCTGGAGTAGACAAAGCCAGAGAAACTATTATAGGGGCTGGGGAGATAGCTCCATGGCAGAAGTGCCTGCCTGGCAAGTGCAAGGTCGTGAGTTCGAACTTCGGTCTGATGGTGGTGGTGGGGAACTATTATACATGGACCAAATATATTGACAGGACAGCTTTGAATGCAGTCAAAATGATTTTTGCCAAGTTAACAGTAATGACTTTAACAAAGATGATAAAGGTAGGGTCCGGGGACCTCAGCTTTTTGTATACCATTTATTTATTTATTTATTTTTTAAAATTTATTTATTTATTTATTTATTTGTTTGTTTGCTTGTTGTGTTTGTTTGTTTATTTATTTATTTTGTGGCTGGCTCAGCCTGCCCTGGTGGTGGTGCTGGCGCAGCATGTGGTGCCGGGATCGAACCGCAGTCCCTGCAGTTGCCTGAGCCTTCCTACGCAGGCGCTTTAGACCACTGAACCATCTCGCCGGCCCCCTATACCATTTATTTGTTATCTAATATTTTAATAGACTCCAGGTCTACACCACCATCCCCCCTTGCCCCTCTCCCGCAAAATAAGAACAGGTTATCTAGCTTAGTTCAGATATAAGATGCTTGATTTTTATTATTTTTATTTTTTATGATGGCTGGCTCACCCTGCCCTAGGGTTGTGGCTGGCATAACGTGGTGCCGGGGATCGAACCACGGTCCCTGCAGTTGCCAAAGCTTGCTTAAGTAGGTACTTTACACAGCTGAGCCATTTTGCCAGCCTATAAAATGTTTGAGTAGGCATCCACTCAACAGTTTGGGTTCAGTGCTTAGTACTTGGGGTGGGAGGGGGGATGCTCACTTCTGTATAACTCAGTGCCATAAACTACATTCTTTTTTTTTTTTTTAATGTTTTTTTATTAAAATTTTATTTATTTGTTTATTTGTTTGTTTGTTTGTTTGCTTGTTGTGTTTGTTTATTTATTTATTTTGTGGCTGGCTCAGCCTGCCCTGGTGGTGGCGCTGGCGCAGCATGTGGTGCCGGGGATCGAACCGCAGTCCCTGCAGTTGCCTGAGCCTTCCTACGCAGGCGCTTTAGACCACTGAACCATCTCGCCGGCCCCATAAACTACATTCTTAAAACCAAGTTTTCATATGTTGTGATTTTAGTTTTATGATTTAAAAGTTACATGAATTTATGGAGTACTTCCATTAATTTTTACACATTTTGCACATGTACGATTTGTTACTAGTGGAATATTTTGTGCAGATGGTGTTTAATGGTCAGGCTCCTTCATTGTTAACAATTATATTACCAAATTGAAGATTGGAAGTCCAGTGAGTTTTTATTTTTGTACCAGACAAGATGTATTTAGTAAAATTATCTGGTCAGTGGTCTTCATTTCTTAGAAGAAATTGCATGTTACTGCATTTTTCTATGTGTACACTATATAAATAACTTAGTGAAAATGGGCCTAGAAAATTTACTAACTAAACTTGATAAACAGTTTATTGTATTTACTGAGAAAAATATTTTAAAAGTTAATTTTAAGATAGGAAGTTAGAGCCGGGTGTGGTGGCGCATGCCTGTAATCCCAGCACTTGGGAGGCTGAGGCAGGAGGATCAGTGTGAGTTCGAGGCCAGCCTGGGCTACAAAAATGAACTTAGGCCAACCTGAATTGCATAGCAAGACCCTATCTCAAAAAGACAAAAAAAAAAAAAAAAGTTTTAAAGGGCTAGTCAGATGGTTCAGCAGACTCAGCACCTGCTTAGGCAAATGCAGACACCCTGGGGTTCGATCCCCAGCACCATAGCAGCACACTATCTCTGCCTCTGGGTGTCCTGAGCCAGCCACCTAGACCATGTGTGGCAAGCACCTATAATCCCAGTGCTGGGGATGCTGAAAACAGGATCACTGTGAGTCTGAGTTGCACTGAGAGACCCTGTACCAAATATATTTTTAAAAAAAAAAGTTACAACCCAGGTATGGTGGTACTTGCCTGTAATCCCATTAGTGAAAAAGGCTGAGGCTAGAAGGCAAGGAGATTCTATATTTGCATATTGCCTGATAAATTAATGAGCTGTGAACTGCTCATATAATGAGACTTTTTTTGGCAGGAGCAGAGTTTGACCTCAAAACCTTGCATTTGCCAGACAGGCACTTGTGCCACGGAGCTCTCCCTGGCCCCCTCATATAATGAAATCTTTTCTCAAAAGTTCTAGGGAACTAGCTCAGTGGCAGGGTACCCATGAGGTTAATATCCAGTGTTGACCCCCTAAAATTATATATAGAAACAAAATTTTTCTTTTTAATTCTGTATTTTTTAAAATTTTTATTCCTTTTAGGGAACCTATTGATAATCTAACTCCAGAGGAGAGAGATGCAAGGACAGTTTTCTGTATGCAGCTGGCAGCAAGAATTCGACCAAGAGATTTGGAAGAGTTTTTCTCTACAGTAGGAAAGGTAACGTGCTGTTGGGGGAGAGCATGTGTGTGGCATTTGCAATGATGTAAGAATTGCCATGGCAGTTAGAAGGGAAAATGGGTGTAAATAGCAAAATTTCTAATAGACTTAGTATGGATAGGGTAGATGTATTTTCACATGCTTATAACACCTGTACTCCGGGGTTGAGGGACAAGAATTATAAATTCGAGACCAGCCTGGGCTATATGTTGAAATCCTGTCTCAAAAATTTTGTGGTAGTAGAATTTGCTTTTGCTAACATTTGTATTTTCCTTTCCTTTTTTTGGTCTTTTGAGACATTGAGTCTTGGTGTGCAGTTCAGGCTCTCCTTGGGCTCACTTTTGTAGCCTAGGCTGGTCTCAAACTCAAATCAATTCTTTCTCAACCTCTCAAGTGCTGGGATTACAGACGTGTGCCACCACACTTGGCTAATATTTGTATTTTCTAGTTAGCTCTCTTCTCCGTATCTGGAACTTAGGAGTTTCTCAGTATGCACAACTTTTATTAAAAAATATGCTACATGGTGGGGGTATATGTCTGTAATCCAGCATTCCTATAACTCCAGCACTCAGGAGGCTGAGGCAGGAGGATCCTTTTGAATTTGAGAACAGCTTGGGGGCTACCAGTGGAGGTCAAGGCCATCCTGAACTACATAGTGAGAGCCTGTGTTAAAAAGACCCACCCACCACCACTCCCCAAAGTAAAACCATATAAGTAGAGCGAAATTATTTCAGAATAGAGTGCCAAGACCCTCAGTTCAATCGTCAGCACTATGAAAAATATAGAGGGGTGAGATAGGTTGAGTGATGTTTTCTTTATATTATAGTCCCAGTTATGTGGAAGGCAGAAGAGGGGTTGTTGAAGGCCACCCTACTGAAATCTCTTGTCTTAAAATAATAAAAATGACTGGGGTTGTGTAGCTCAGTGATGCTGGGTACAATCCTTAAAATGTCAAAGAAAAGGCTGAATGTGTATCTGGTAGAGCTACTTATTAGTGTGAGGCTTGGAGTGACTAACCAGCATGGGTTTAACCTACAGTATTGCAAACATGGCTTTAATAAAACACCAAAATGATCCTAAAAAACACTTCGTTGTATCAATGATACAAAACTATAATTTTTCTTTTTCTTTCTTTCTTTTTTTTTTTTTTTGGTTTTTGAGACAGGTTCTCTCACTATGCAGTTGAGGCTGGCCTTGAGCTCACTTTTGTAGCTCAGGCTGGTCTCGAGCTTGCAGTGATCCTCCTGCCTCAGCCTCCCAAGTGCTGGGATTGCAGGCATGTGCCACTATTTCCGGAACAATAACTAAATTTTTGAATTGAATTTATATGGGGCCGGCGAGATGGTTCAGTGGTGTAAAGCGCCTGCTTAGGAGGGCTCAGGCAACTGCAGGGACTGCGGTTCGATGCCCGGCACCACATGCTGCGCCAGCGCCACCACCAGGGCAGGCTGAGCCAGCCACAAAATGAATAAATAAAGAAACACAACAAGCAAACAAATAAATAAATAAAATTAAAAAAAAAATTTATATGACTTATAGTGGATTGTTGAGCAAATAACTCATTTCATTTTTAGGTTCGAGATGTGAGGATGATTTCTGACAGAAATTCAAGACGTTCCAAAGGAATTGCTTATGTGGAGTTTGTTGATGTTAGTTCAGTGCCTCTCGCAATAGGATTAACCGGCCAACGAGTTTTAGGAGTGCCAATCATCGTACAAGCATCACAGGTAATGTTTCTTCTTAAAAATTGGGTTGTTGCTAGCACTGGAAATTTCCTATTTTTGGTATAGTAGTATTTAGTGCCTAGAGCTTGTTGCTATGAGTCAGATGTTCTTAGTGTTTTGTTGCTTTTTGTATGTTGTGTTTACTTTGATATACTGTGTTCTGAGAACCATGGTTCTGTTTTTTTTCCCCCTCTAATTAGATCCGTTGTTCTGTTTTTTGTTGTTGTTTGGTACTTGGGATTGAACTCAGGATCTTGCACTTGCCAGGCAGGTGCTCAAGCTGCTGGGCTATCTCCATGGAACCCCACTATTCTGGGTTTTTTATTTTATGTATTTAAGACAGGGTCTATAGGATCTCATTATGTAAATTGCACACCTAGTTATTCTCCTATTTTCAGCCTCCCAAGTGCTGGGGTTACAGGTGTGTACCACTATGCCCAGTCTCAATTGCCATCTCAGTGTGCCCTGGGAGCAGGGACAGCATAGCACCCTGGGAACCCCAGCCTCAGGGGCCTGTCTAAGCAGATACTTTAGTCCATTGAACTATCTGGTTGTCCCCAAAGTGAGTTTCTTTGATTTTTTTAATGGTACTGGGAATTGAGCTGGGGAACCTTGGCTTTCAAAGCAGGTGGTTATTCCATTAAGCTATCTCTCTGACTCCCAAATGTGTTTTTTTTATTTTTTTTATTTTTGGTGGCACCAGGGATTGAACCCTCAACCCTGCAGCAATTATTCTACTCAGCTATCTCCCTGGCCCAAGTTTTTTTGTTTTTTTTTTTCCTGGCTCACTGAGGCTGCCTTAAGGGCAGGTCTCATGCTACGTGTGGGGTTGGGGATCGAAGTGTGGTCATGGGTGTCAGAGAAACTGTACCAAAATCTTGTGCTTTAACCAACTGAGCTACCGGGCAAGCCCCTTACTGTTCTGTTTTAATGAAAGTTGTAAATACCTGTTTCATAGAAGACAGAGAGAGAGAGAGTGAGAGTGTTTTATGTACTTAGTACAGGATCTCACTGCAGGGCTGGCACAGCGTGGGGATCCAGTCCTGGTCCCCTCGCATTTGCCTAAGCAGGTGCTTTATTCTGCCATTTGGCGGCCCTGTTTATGTTTCTTTGGTTTTTCTTTTTTTTAAAAAAAAAAAAAACAACTTTGTTTATTTATGTTATATTTATGTTATGGCCAGCTCAGCCTGCCCTGAGGGTGGGGCTGGGGCAGCTTGTGCCTGGGATTGAACCATGGTTCCTGAGGTTGCCTGAGCAGGTGCTTCAGACCACTGAGCTATCTTGCTGGCCCTTTGGTTTTTCTTTGAGACAGGGTCTTGCTACACAGTTCAAGCTGGCCTTCAGTTCACTTTGTAGCCTAGGGTAGTCTTAAACTTGCAGCGATCTTCTTGCCTCAATCTCCCCTATTTTAGGGTTAGAGGGATGCACCACCATGCCTGGCATAAAAAGGGTAGTATAATTTTGTGTATGTGGTGCTGGAGGTAAATCCTGGGTCTTACTCATATAGAGCAAGTACTATACCACTGAGTCACATTCTAAGCCCTCTCTTTTTTAATATAAATTGTAGGTTTTTTTTTTTTTAAACAGAATTTAAAAATAGGAATGATGTAGAATTTCACTAAACAATAGGAATTCAATAAAGCTTATATTGCACAGTATCTTCAAATTAGTCATTTTACACTATTTTTACAGACCCCTGAGTCTTGAACTGTCATCATTTTTACCATTTTACCATAGGTAAAAATCTATCTATATCTCTTTCTTACATTCTTTCGTTCTGTTATGGCTGGCTCAGTCTGCCTTGGGGGTGGGGCTGGTGCAGCATGTGTTGCTAGCGATTGAACTACAATCCCTTCAGTTGCCTAAGTTTGCCTAAGCAGGCACTTTAGGCCACTGAGCTATCTTGATGGCCCTTTACCAGTTCTTGAGAATGAACAGGTGGCAATTTTATTTGGAGGTTATCTTGTAGAAAATAACGCAACTAATTTATTTTTCCTTATACTGTACAGTTCATTACTGCTTTTGGGAAAATATAATTCATATTTCAATTAAGTTTGTTTTGCCTTTCTGTCTTTTGGTAATGAGAGTTCAGTTGAAGACCTTGTACTTTCCAGGCAGGAACTATGCCCCTGAACTGTATCACTAGCCCCATCATGTTTTAGTTCTTAATATCAGAAATTGAATGAATGGGGGCCAGTGAGATGGCTCAGTGGTCTAAAGCTCCTGCTTAGGCAAACTTAAGCAACCCCAGGGACCACAGTTCAATCCCTGGCCCCACATGCTGCACCAGCCCCACCCCTAGGGCAGGCTGAGCTGGCCATAAAAATAAGTAAATAAACAAATAAGTAAATAAATATGTAAAAAAAAAAAAATGAATGAATGCTGTGTTCCTATTATGATAGTTTTGTTTCCTTAAGTTTTTTTCATTACCTATGTTCATAAGCTACTGATTTGTTACCACTAACTCAGCAAAAGTAACAAATAGAGAAAAATATTTTGAGCATTATAGTAGTCATGTTAATTGCACTTGATCTTAGCCAGAAGGCCGAGAAGTGATGTAGTAGTCATGTTAATTGCACTTGATCTTAGCCAAAAGGCCGAGAAGTGATGTAGTAGTCATGTTAATTGCTGTTTAGATTGCCTGGAATAAATCCGTAATTCCACCTAAGAAGTCCTATTACTTCATCTAACCTGCGTGCATGTGCTTGTGTGTGTGTATGTATATAACTTGCAGAAATGTGACTTGAAAATAATTTTTCAGGGCTGAGGAGATAGCTCTGTGGCACAAGTGGCCGCTTGGCATGTGCAAGGTTATAAGTTCGAACCGTGTCCCACAAAAAAAAAAAAAAAAAAAAAAAGGTACATTTTTTCACTCTAACCAAACTGACTAGACAAATCAGTTTAAAAAAAAAAAAAATTTAAATTTTATTTTGTGTGTGTGTGCGTGTGTGTGTGTGTATGTATGTATGTATATACGTATATGCGTATGTACGTTATGGCCGACTAAGCCTGCACTGGGAGTGGGTATGGCGTAGCATATGGTCCCAGGGATCGAATTGTGGTCCCTGTGGTTTTCTAAGCTTGCCTAAGCAGGTACTTTATAGACTGCTGAGCTATCTTGCAGGCACAAAAAAATCAGTTTTTAATTTTGCATTTGTCATTTTTTAGAGAATGGTAAGTTCTGCTTTATATTTAAGAATATTTCTGGGGCCAGCACGATAGCTCAGCTGTCTAAAGCGCCTGCTTAGGGAAGCTTAGGCAAGCACAGGGATCATAGTTCCATCCCTGGCATCACATGCCATGTCAGCCCTGCTTTCAGGGTGGGCTGAGTTGGCCAAAACCAAGTGCAGTCATATGGGCCAGGGAGATAGCTCCATGGCACAAGTGTGTGCCTGCCTGCCATGTACAAAGTCGTGAGTTCGAACCCCAGTCCTGCCAAAAAAAAAGAATATTTATTTGCAGAAATAGGGATTGAACTCAGGCCCTTGCACTTGCCCGGCAAGCACTTATTCTACTGAGCTGTCTCCCCTGCCCCAGGAATATTTCATATTGAATATCATATGCCATCTATGACCATACCACCCTGAACGCGGCCCAATTTTGTCTGAATATCATGCTTCTATGTGAACAGGATGAGAAAATAATTATAGCTCTAGAAGTGGACGATATGCATAATAGTTGCATGTGGATTTGTGTGTCTAAGGATTAAGAATTAGTATTTTTGCTTTATATTTAGTGCAGAGTCTGCAAGGTCTCACTATACTGATTGGACTTGTAGTGATCCTTCTGTGTTCAGCTTCCAAAGTGCTGGGATTATAGGTAGGCACCACCATTCCCAGTCTCAATTACCATCTCAGCCCACCCAGTGGGTGGGCCCAGCCTGGCTTGAATACTACCTGGATCCCTGTGCTCTATCTAAGCAGGTGTTTTAATCCACTGAGCTATCTGGCTGGTCCTGGGAATTAGAACGTTTTAATTCACATGAAAGACAGGCATATAGTTTACTAGTTACCCTGTACTACAAAGTAGTAGTAGGTTGTATTCAAGGGCAACCTGAAGTTCAGAACGGGACCCTATCTCAAAAAAAACAAAGCTCTTATGGATAAAATAATCAGACGAAGTGATTTACTTGGTAGCATAATTTTCAGATGTGGCATAAACTTATTTTTTCACAAACTGGTAAATCAGGGCTGGCAAGATGGTTCACCGGTCTAAAGCGCCTGTTTAGGAAAGCTTAGACAAGCGCAGAGACCGTGGTTCAATCCCCAGCACCACATGCTGCACCAGCCCCACCCCTAGAACAGGCTGAGCTGGCCATAATACAAAAAAAAAAAAAAAAAAAAAAAAAAATGGTAAACCAGATATTCTAAAAGTCCTTTTTGTTTTTCTTCTTTTTTAAATCTTCATTTATGTGGTACAGGGTCTCTATACTACGAATCTCAGGCCTCATAGTGATCCTTCTGTCTCAGCTTCCCCAGCACTGGGATTATGGGCGTGCACCATCCTGTCCTGTTTTAGTGGCTGGCTCAGCAGGGCTGGCATGGAATGTGGTACCAGGGTTCAAATTAGGGTCTTTGTTCTTTTTTTTTTTTTTTTTAATTTTTATTATTTATTTATTTATTTGTTTGTTTGTTTGCGTGTTGTGTTTGTTTGTTTCTTTATTTATTCATTTTGTGGCTGGCTCAGCCTGCCCTGGTGGTGGCGCTGGCGCAGCATGTGGTGCCAGGGATCGAACCGCAGTCCCCGCAGTTGCCTGAGCCCTCCCAAGCAGGCGCTTTAGACCACTGAACCATCTTGCCGGCCCCTAGGGTCTTTGTTCTTGCCACTTGTCACTGAGGCGCTTTTACTGTTGAGCTATCTCCCTGGCCAGCGGTGTCTCTTCTTTAATGTATTTTAGTACAGGGTCTGCAAGGTCTCACTACACAGATTGGGCTTGCAGTGATCTTCCTGCTTTTAGTCTTCCAAGCACTGGGATTACAGGCTTGTGTGCTGCCACACCTAGTCTCAATTGCTGTCTCAGCCATTCTTGGGTGACGAGACAGCAACGAAGGCCTGGGATGGAACCCAGGCCATGTCTGCAGATGGTTTTAATTTGCTGAGCTATTTGTCTGGCCCTGAATTCATCTATTCTAGAGAGTTCATGGAATGAACTCATTCCTCAACATTTTTTATATGTGACTTACATTTCTAATCTTTAATGTTGGTTGTCATTTAGCAACCTGTATGATGTAGGCATTGTTTTGTTTTATTCATAGGCAGAGAAAAACAGAGCTGCAGCAATGGCAAACAATTTGCAAAAGGGAAGTGCTGGACCTATGAGACTCTATGTGGGCTCATTACACTTTAATATAACTGAAGACATGCTTCGAGGGATATTTGAGCCTTTTGGAAGGGTAAGTCCAACTTTTTGCTTTGGATTTATTTTGTTGACAGGGTCTTGCTATATAGTACAATGTGGTGGTGCTGCAGAGTAGTGGTGTTATGGTAAATTGCTGGGAAGATAATTTTTTTTCTTTTTTTAATTCGAAGTAGGGTTCCATGTTACCTAGGCTGGCCTTAAACTTGCTTATGTGGTGCATTGATCCTCACTGCTCAGCCTGTCAAGTGCTGGGATTACAGGCATGTGCCACCACACCCACTTTTAAGTCCATAGGACATGTGTAGTTGGTAGTTAATTAAATTGTATAATCACATGAGTATGTCTGGTTAATTTTCTGTGAGTCGAATACGTAGAGGCATTAGCTAAGTGTGGTCACTTATAACTAATCCAGATTCTCTTGAGTACTAAGGGAAAGGGGTTTGTGTGGCGAGGCATGCCTGCACTCTAGCAAACAGGAGCCTGAGGCAAGAGTATTGCCATGCCTTGCAAGCCACCCAAGGTTACATAGGTAAGTTCAAGCCCAGTTTGGTTTACAGAGGGAGAGTGTCTCAAGAAAACAAAAAACAAACCTAAGGGAAGAGAATCAGAAGTTCAAGGAAATATGGTGAGACTAGATTGAAGTGCCAGAGTTCCATGTATAGTACTGCAAAAAATATAAAAGGTATTTATTTGTTTACTTATTTTATGGTACCAGGGATTGAACTCAGGACCCTACATTTGCCAGGCAAGCACTTATTCCACTGAGCTATTTCCCTGGCCTATAAAAGGAATGTTTGTGTACAATTTTCTAACGCATTAGATTGATAGAATACCTGCCAAAATATGTGAAGATAACTTGTTTTATTCATGTTACCACAGTCTTATGTAATATATGTCAGCGTGATTTGTCTAAAAATCAACCTGAAAGCCTGGTGTGGTAGTACATGCCTGAAATCCCAACATTTGGGAGGCTAAGACAGCAGGATTGCTCCATGTTTGAGGGTAGTTTATGCTATACAGTCAACATCAGCCTGCATGTGTCCAAAAAATATTAAAAGAAACAACATGAATAAAAGAATTGTGCTGAGAGCTCCGTGACGTGGTGCATTCTGGTAAATCTGAGCAGTGAGAGAGGCTGATCCACAAGTATTACAGATTTGAGTTGTGCGTGGGCAAGTTAGCAAGACACTTGTCTCAACCAGGATTGGTAATGTAGCGCAGTAATAGGACACTTGGATTCAATCTCCACTTAATACTGTTGTATTGTAAAGTGCTATGCATTTAAAAAAAATTTTATTGGTAGATTTTGGATAGTGATAATTGTCATAGGGTATTAGTTCACCTATGTACATGATATAGCTTACTGTTATTTTTATCCCATTCTCTTCTAAAAACTTCTTTTTCCTCATGTACAAAAAATCCTATTTCGTTTTTTTATTTTTATTTATTTTTTCATTGTATTTGAAATAAAGTTTCACTACTATGCAGCCTAGGTTCCAGTGATCCACCTCTGTTTACAGCCTCCTCAGTACTGGGATTATGAGTGTGTGCCACCTTGCCCAGTCTCTTGGTCTCTGACTGCTCAGTGCTCCCTCAGGTGGGACCGGCACCTGTGTAGGTGTGGTATGTCCTGGGGATCCAACCCTGGTGCCTGATCTTGCCTGAGCAGGTGCTTAGTCCATTGAGCTGTCTCCCCAGCCTAAAAGCTTTGTTTCTGTTTTTTGTTTTTTGTTTTTTTTTAATTCTTTATGTGGTATAAGGGTTTTCTATGTAGTACAACATGTATTACCGTGGATTAAACCCAGATCCTTGCACTTACCAAGCAACAGGTGCTTAGGCTGCTGAGCTATCTTCCCCAGCCCTTTTTTTTTTGTTTTTTTGTTTTTTGTTTTTACTTTTTGAGACAGGATTTCATTATGTAGCGCAGGCTATATTTGAGCTCACATTGTAGCTCAGACTAGTCTCCCTCTCCCACTCCCCAGGCTAGTCTTGAACTCCCAAAGATTTGTTTTTTCCTAAGATTTAACTGTTGTAGATTAGTACAGTGCATTTATTATTTTGTTTGTATTATTTTTTACTTTTATTTTTTGGCTTTTTTTGTTTGTTTTAATTTTATTTATTTATCATAGCTGGCTTGGCCTGCCCTGGGGGTGGGGCTGGCCCAGCATGCAGTGCTTGGGATTGAACCGACGTCCCTGTGGTTGCCTAAGCTTTCCTAAGCAGGCACTTTAAACCACTGAACCATCTCGCTGGCCCCTATTTTTTGGCTTTTTGAGACAGGGTCTTGCTATGTAGTTCAGCTTGGCCTTGGGCTCACTTTTGTAGCCCAGCTGGTCTCGAACTCATCAATCCTCCTGCCTCAGCCTCCCAAGTGCTGGGATTATATGCGTGTGCCACACCACACTCGGCCTTTTTTTAAAATATATTCTAGGGAAGGGGTCTACAAGGTGTTCAGGGTCTCACCACTAGATCGGATTCTAGTCATCCGCCTGTTTACAGCCTCCTAGTAGATGGGATTACAGGCTGTGCCATGGTGCCCAGTCCCAATTGCCATCTCAGTGTGTCCTGTGGGCGGGGCCAGCCCAGTGGACCCTGGATCAAACCCCTGGCCCCTGTGCCTGCTTGCAGGCCCTTTAATACGCTGATTTATTTGGCATACCCTGGTACTGTGCATTTAGACTACGTTTTTTTTCCCCCTTCGAACAGATATTTTGTGGATTGGGGATTCTTTTTTCAAAATAAGCTTAGGGTAGTAGAGAAGTGCTTTGCTAGTAGATTAAGTAATTAAAATTGTCTCTATCTGAATTTCATTTGACAGTCAGACATTTTATAATAAATATGACTTGAAAGTTTGAAAGTCAGTTGTATGGCCTTGAATAAAATCTTGGATCTTGCTCTATCTTCCCTTTGGTAGTATAAAGATTATCCTTGGTTGTGCTTCTCAGTGTTTTTTTTTTTTTTTGTTTTGTTTTGTCTTTTTGAAATGGTCTTGCTATGCAGTTCAGGCTGGCCTTGAGCTCACTTTCGTAGCCCAGGCTGGTCTAGAACTCACACTGATCCTCCTGCCTCAGCCTCCCAAGTGCTGGGAATATAGGCGTGTTCCACCACGTCTGGCTATAGATGAGTATTATCGTTTTGTTTTCTATAGCTTACACTGGTGTTTCTTGTAAGTACTGTTTGGTATTTGTAATATAATGGAAAGGAAACATTTTCATCTTTTTTTTTTTTTTTAATTTTATTTATTTATTTATTTGTTTGCTTGTTGTGTTTGTTTGTTTCTTTATTTATTCATTTTGTGGCTGGCTCAGCCTGCCCTGGTGGTGGCGCTGGTGCAGCATGTGGTGCCGGGGATCGAACTGCAGTCCCCGCAGTTGCCTGAGCCCTCCTAAGCAGGCACTTTAGACCACTGAACCATCTCGCCGGCCCCAACATTTTCATCTTGTTTATAATTTCTGGTTGTGTTTTATCTTTATTATTATTTTTTTTTCATTTGAACTTTTTTTATTTGTGTTTTAGCCATCTCAACCTGCCCTGAGGGTGGGACTGGTGCAGCATGTGGTATTGGGGATGGAACCCCAGTCCCTGCAGTTGCCTAAGCTTTCCTAAGCAGGCACTTTAGACCACTGAGCTATGTTGCCACCAACCTGCTAGTTGTATTTTTTAGGAAGGGATTCTAATTTTCTTTTTCTTTTTCTTTTTCTTTTTCTTTTTTTTCAGACATGGTATCATGGGGTAGTTAAGGATGATATTTAACTTACAGTAGTTCTCCCTGTCTCAGCTTCTCAATTGCTGGGCTTACAGGCGTGTGCCATCATGTCTAGTATACCTATTTATCTTAGTTTGGGATTTTTTTTTTTTTTGTCTTTTTGAGACACGTCTTACTATATAGTTCATGCTGGGGTTGAACTCACTTTATAGTCCAGGTTGGCCTCAAACTCAACAGTGATCTGTGTTTCCTGGATTACTGGTGTGAGCTGCATATTTGGCTCAATTTTTTTCAACAACTACAACATATGGCTTTATGCTTTGGCAGGTTTTGATCTTTTGATATGTTTTGGAAGAAGAGTTTAAATTCCTTGAAAGAAGAGTTTTCTAGGGTCCGGCAAGATGGTTCAGTGGTCTAAAGCGGCTGCTTAGGAAAGCTCAGGCAACTGCAGGGTCTGTGGTTCGATCCCCAGCACCACATGCTACACCAGCCCCACCACTAGGGCAGGCTGAGGCAGCCACAAAATAAATAAAGAAACAAACACAGCAAGCAAACAAATAAATAAAATTAAAAAAATATATATTAAAAAAAAAAAAGTTTTCTACATTTGTGAAAGCCATCTCTTGTGGAATAAAATACTTGCTCATTTGCGTTTTGAGTGAGGTAATAATGAAGTCTTTCACTTTCAGATTGAAAGTATCCAGCTCATGATGGATAGTGAAACGGGTCGATCTAAAGGATATGGATTCATTACCGTAAGTGTTCATCAAAAGTAACATTGTAGGGGCAGTGGGATGACTCAGTGGTCTAAAGCGCTTGCTTTGGGAAGCTTAGGCAACAGTAGGAACCGTGGTTCAATCCTTGGCACCACATGCTGCGCCAGCCCCGCCCCCAGCACAGGCTGAGCCAGCCATAACATAGATAAAAACAACATTGTAAAGTTTTTTTCTCTGGATAAAACAAAAAAAGATCCAAGATAATAATCACAGAAGAAATTATTACCAAACAACTATTCTGTTATCTTCTACTCTCCAAACAAATCTAACTAGTTTCTAAGGAAATTCTAACTATAATAAGGAGCAAATAATCCCAAAGCTACTCAGTGTGTCTCAGAATGTAATAAAAAATTTTATGACATGATAAACTTATTTAAGAAAAAAACAAAACTGGAAACTCGAGTATCCTTTTCTCTTTCTCAGTCTCTAGTACTATTCGTGTTCAGGTTCTTCTTTGATGACTACTGTAAGTCGTCCTACTACATTGTACAGAAAGAAGTACAGAGACTGGGCCTGGTGATAGGTCTGTGGCACACATGCCTGACTGGCAAGTGTAAGGTCGTGAGTTTGAACCCTGGTCCCGCAAAAAAAAAAAAAAAAAAATTACAGAGACTGCTTCTGATTCTGCTGGCTTTCTGAAGACCTTGTCTCAAGCCCTCCATTTGAATTGTTTTGGCCTCTTTAACAAATGGCACTACAAGAACTGGATGTTGGGCTGGGGAGATATGGTAATCTAAGCACCTGCATGGCAAGCACAATGACCTGGATTTGATTCCTGGTATTGCATGCTGATTTGACCACTGAAATTGGGTGTGATGGCACATGCCTGTAATTACAGTGCTGGCAGGCAGAAATAGGATTACAAGGAGTCTCAGCTGCATAGGGAGACCCTATACCAAATAAATAATCTTTCAAAAAAACTGGACATCCACATGTAGAAGATTGAAACTAGGTGTCTCACCTTGCTGTGTATACATCTTAAAAATGAAAAAAGTAAACAGGCAAAACAAAGAAGTCCTAAGCATAGGCAAAAACTTTCTTTTTTCTTTTTGGTCTTTTGAGACAGGGTCTCTATGCAGTTCAGGCTGGCCTTGAGCTCACTTTTGCAGCCCATGCTGGTCTTGAACTCTGATCTTCCTGCCTCAGCCTCCCAAGTGCTGGGGTTAAAGGAGTACGCCACCATGCCTGGCAAGAACTTTCTTAACCTATTTTTTTGCGGGACTGGGGTTCAAACTCATGACCTTGCACTTGCCAGGCAGGCACTTGTGCCATGGAGCTGTCTTCCCCACACCCTTAATAGAATTCAGAAATACTGAATTCTATAGTACAGTAGCTAGAACCAATTTACAGTACTACATCAAGTAAAAAGCACAATCAGCAAAGTAAAGAGATGCCCTCCAGAACAGGAGAAAAAATCTTGCCAGCTATTCTTCCAACAGAGGGCTAAAACATAAAATATATGAAGAATACAAAATTGGCTCCATCTGTAAATGGACAAATGTACAAATTCTAAGCACAAATGATCAATAAGTATGTGAAAGAGATGTATGTATTTATGGATGTATTTTTATTATGGCCTGCTCAGCCTGCCCTGGGGGTGGGGCTGGCACAACATGTGCTGGGGATCAAACCACAGTTCCTGTGGTTGCCCATGCAGGTGCTTTAGACTGCTGAGCCATCGCGCCAGCCTAGCCCTGTTGGACATATTTAGTGATTAGGATAATGAAAATCAAAAAGGACACAGAGATTTCATTTTATTTGAGGTTTTTGTTTTGTGGTTCTGGGGATTGAATTCAGCACCTTGCTCTTGCCAGGCAAGCGCTTATTCTACTGAGCTATTTCCCTGCCTGAGATTTCAGTTTAACCCAGTCACAATGTTGGCTATTACCAAGAATAAAACTGCCTGGAACAATAAAGCGAACCCAAATAAGGTAGGGGAGGAGCACTTCTACTCTGTTGTTAGGTATTCAAATTGGTATAGCCAGTAGGTAAATGAATATGGAGGTTCCTCGAAAAACTAAAAATAGGCCTATCATTTCATCTAGTTATGTCACTTTTTTTTTTTTTTTGGTGGGACTGGGGTTCAAACTCGACCTTGCACTTGCCAGGCAGGCACTTGTGCCAAGTGGCTACCTCCCTAGCCCAACATCACTCCTTTTTGTATGCAGAGGATTAAAGCACACTACTGTATAACGACACTTGCATATCCATGTTTATTGAAGCACAATTCAGAATAGCCAAGATGTGAAACCAGCTTAGGTGCCATCAAGAAATGTATAAAGAATACACAATTTTCTCTCTACAATTAGGTCGGTTTTTAGTTCACTATGTCACCAGACTTGACTTTACCTGAGGTAGTCTTCTTGCTTCAGTCTTGTGAGTACTTAGGATTGCAGGTGTAGAGAGTGTGTTAATGTTTTGTAGCCATTGTATGTGATTACTGCAACTACCTTCTGTATTAATAATGATTACTTTTAAGCATTCTAATGCAAGATTTTAGCTGTGGAGTAGATGTTAATTGTCATCTGCATAAACAACTGACCAGTAGGTCAGACTTTTTATGAGTTTGTGGTCTGATCTTGTATTTTGTTATTATACCTTTAAATTTTTTAAAGCTATTTATTCATTTGTTGCAGGGCCTCACACAGCTTGGACTCGTAGTGTTCCTCTTGTTTCTGCCTCCCATTGCTGGGTTTTCAGGCATGTGCCACTAGTGCCAATAGTCCTGCTTTTGGTGGCTGGGCCAGCATGACATGTGGTACCAGGGATCAAACCGTGTTCTTAGGCTTGCCAAGCAGCCACTTGGACCCCTGAGCTATCGCCCTAGCCATATATCTTCAAATTTGAACCTTTCATCTACCAAGTAGTTGTTACTGAATGTGATATTCTTTATGATATATGATGTCAGTGTTTTACTGTTGAGGTGTGTGTACATTAATAAACTTTAAATCCCTTCCGTTCTATTAGTTTTCTGACTCAGAATGTGCCAAGAAGGCTTTGGAACAGCTTAATGGATTTGAACTAGCTGGAAGACCAATGAAAGTTGGTCATGTTACTGAACGTACAGATGCTTCTAGTGCTAGTTCATTTTTGGACAGTGATGAACTGGAAAGGACTGGAATAGACTTGGGAACAACTGGTCGTCTCCAGTTAATGGCTAGACTTGCAGAAGGTAAGTTTTTAATAATTTATTTTAGGTATAATAATGAAAAACAAAAGTAACTATATGAAGTAAGAAATGAAAATTAGCTGGATATGGTAGTACACATCTGTGATACTAGCTACCTACGTTGAAGTTGGAGATCACAGACTTTAGGCCAGACTGGGAAACTTGAAAAACACCCTTGCAAAAGTACAAGTAAGATGAGTTGGTTTGGCCACAGAGTATTGCTAATTTCAGTCTCTACTAGTGCAGAACAAGTGGAAAAATACTATTTTTAATATGAGGTTAATGTTGTCACTGCTCAGCACAGTTTCATATATGAAGTTTCATATATTGGGCCGGTGAAATGGCACAGTGGATTAAAGCACCTATAAGCAGAGGCCAGGTCTTCATCTGAGCCTACTATGTGGGACCCACCTCTGGGTTGCCCTGAGAAGGTAACTAAGGGGTCAGAGACATAGCCCAGAGACAGTAATAACTGCCTAGCAAGTGCAAGGTCCTGAGTTTGATTCCCGGTTCCACAGAAAAAAAAGTAAAATAAAGTCAATTGCGACTGGGTGTGGTGGCATGAGTCTATAATCTCAGCTCTTGGGAGCCTTTAAATAGGCAGATCTCTACGAGTCTGATCTAGTAATGAGACCCTGAAAACCCTGTAGACCCTTCCCTAAAAAATACCAAAAAAAAAAAAGTTTCATGTATTAAAAGTTGTGATATAGTGTGGTTAAATGATGATGCGTTTAAAATGCCTTAAGGGGTGGAGATACAGCACATGGCACAGGCACACGTTTGCCTGGCAAGTGCAAATCCTGAGTTCGATTTCTGGTTCCCAAAAATAAATAAGTAGATAAAGTGCCATAAGGCAAGTATATTTCTGGCTAAACCAGACATAACACATAACTGTAGTTCTAGTACTGTTAAAGGTTAAGGAACAAAAATTGTTAGTTTCAGTTCATCATAGGCAATTTA
>PVKN010011322.1:0-21780 GCA_004027915.1 Capromys pilorides | reverse complement strand
TACGGTTTTGCCAGCTTGTGATTGAGATTTTATTTTCTTGTATATCTCTTTGATACTGTTTCAGGTGATTTATTTCTTTCTTATATTGTTCAGTCATGGAATCCATCATTTTTCTATTCTCCTCTAATTTTTTATCAATGTCTTCTTTAATATTACTTAAGTCTTTCATTATACTTATCCTTTCTCTCTTTAGTTCAGAGATTATTTCTGCTCTGCTCTCCTCTTTACCTTTCTTCATTTGTTTCCCTATTTCAATTGCTATTAATTGAGACATGTCTTTTTTTTCTTCAAGTGTTATTTCTATTCTGCTTTGTTCCCTGCATTTCTGCAATTGTTTTTCCACTTCAGATTCTATTAATTCACAGATTTCTTTTTTTATTTCAGATGTTATGTCTGATCTGAGCTGCTCTATATGTTTCTGTAGTTGTCGGTCTACCTCAATTTCAGAGTTTTTGGCTGCATGATTCTCGCTTTCTTCCATGGTATTCTCTCCTGTGTTTGATTTGGGTGAGCTTGGGCCCTGTGACTGCATCTTGCTCCTTGTCGTTATCATTTTGTATGGCAGTGAGCTTTGTGCTTCAGTGAAGTTATGCTGTTAGCACCCAGCAGGGGTGCGGGTCAGACCAGGCTGCGGATGGGCTCGGGCTCCGGACCGGACCGACAAGTACTGAGGTGAAAGCCATGGGCAGATGAGTTGGACTTTAGTTCCGGTGCGAGTGCAGGAAGATGGAGGTGGACTCGCGGGATCCTTACCCAGCAGGGGCGCGGGTCAGACCAGGCGGCGGATGGGCTCGGGCTCCGGACCGGACTGACAAGCGCTCCGGCGAAAGCCGATGGCGGATGAGTCCTATTTCACTCATAGTTTTGGGGGCTCAGTCAGGATTCCTGAAACAGTGTGGAGCAAAACCTCTGAGCCCATGGCCGCCCATGAAAGCAGAAAGGGGGGTGCTGAGGATGAGACCTTGTGCTCCAGATCGGCCACAGTCCTGCCAGTTCTTTGCAGAACATCTGAAGTTTCAGGTAGTCAATAAGGTTCACATGGATCACGGTCTTTGGCCGCTGTTTCCTGCTCTCTTTTATTTTGTTCTGTTGAGATGAGGTCTCATTATGTGGTCGAGGCTGGCCCCGAGCTCCTGGCAAATCTCCTGCCTCAGCCTCTCAGGGGCTGGGACCACAGGTGAGGGTCATGGTGCCCAGCGATAGACTGTTGGTTTTTTGGCAGTTTCCTACTCCAAATCCACCCCTATGACCCAGGTTCAGAGTGAGGCGGCGGAGGCAGCCTGTGCTAGCTTGCTTGCCCTGCCTGGCTCTGTTCCCAGCCATCCTGAGCTACACAAGCAGATTCTGGAAGTGTCACTTGTTGCAGTGCTTCGTCTGACATACAGTGACCATCATCTCCATGGCATCCTCACGGAAGCAGCCAAGCTGTCCACGGAATGATTTGTTCCTGCCATGTATCAGCGCTTGTGGCTCAGTCATCCCACTCATGGCTTCCAACAGCACTGCTCTCTCCTCCCTTGCTTGCTGGACATTCGAGATGCACACAGATAACTCAGACTTGCCCTGCTCCACCTACTGTTCCACTCTGCCATTCAGGAGGAGGATAGCACTGTGCCTGCAGATGAAGGGCCGCAGGCCACTTGAGGCCCAGGTTGGAGCGCAGCAGTTCAACCAGCATCTTCGCCTGGAACACCTGCAGCTTCTTCGAAACTGAAGGTCGGGTTCTGGCAGAGCCAGTTTTGCCCAGTGTCTTCTCACAGGTCTCTAGGCCATAGGGCTTAGATGAGCCGAAGCAACTGCCTCAGGCCATCGCCTGCAGACAGCAGAGCAAGGCACCTGCTCACCTCAGTCCAGCTTCTTATTCTGTCACCACCCTTTTCATTTTCTCTGTTTTGCACCATGTGGAAATACATCGAAGGGTGGTAACTTGCAAAACCACGGAGTTGACATGTGCAGTGCCAAGTTCAGAAGTGAGAGACCCAGTGTCAGACAGGGAAGTTTGAGAAGGTCCTGCGCAAGATGAAGATATGATGTCCTTTGTAGGCCAATGAAGGACAGCGTGGCTGGCTGACTGGGGCTCCCGGCTTCTGGGGTTGTAGCCTCTCTGCTGGCCCAGGTAGGGGAACCGTGGAGGCAGGCTCTGGCACTGTCCAGCCTGGCCCAGCTCCGGACAGAGGGTAGAGCCTCCTTACTTTGGATCTGGTGCCCCTGGAAAGCAGAAGTGAGCAAAGGTACCTGGAACAGAATTTCGTAAGAACCAGGACTGTGGCTGCAAGTCAAACCTAGGAATCGCAGTGATTTGTGGTTGGAAATTGCATACAGATGCTTGATCTCATTTGACTTATTTTCTTGGAGAAGAATGTCATTTAATGTTTCTCACCTGTACGCTGGCTGCCACACACACAGTTCTTGAAAGGAAGACAGTGATGAAGG
Organism: Capromys pilorides; assembly: GCA_004027915.1. Classification (NCBI taxonomy): domain Eukaryota; kingdom Metazoa; phylum Chordata; class Mammalia; order Rodentia; family Capromyidae; genus Capromys; species Capromys pilorides. The sequence goes on along the minus strand of PVKN010011322.1, from coordinate 19,347 downwards.
TCCAAAATGTCTTCCAAAGAAACTTTTAGAACTTCGGATCTGAAGCAGTGCTGAGTGAGGACATCTTGGCATGGGTCTTATCTGTACCCAGCACTCTGCCATTTGCTGTGCTTGCTTGGAGCCACTCCATAAACATTTCTGTGCTTTGTAATAAAAGTTCTCCAAGTTCATCCTGTGCAATTCTCAGTGAGGTTCAACGTGTCAGCTCTGCATGGGCCTCTGCCTGAGCCCTGCGCGTCCCAGAAGCATGTGCTCTTGGTGTGCCCAGTGCCACATATTCCAGAGCAGAGGGCGCAGCAGCACCACTGGCTCCCTCCAGCCAGTCTCTGGTGCAAGGATGCGAGGCTCAGGCTCTAACATCCCTCACCTCAGGGAAGCGGCTGCATGGGGGCAGCGCCACCTGCCAGAGTGGGGGCTGTGAGGCTACACAGTGGCTCCTGCTTGTGAAGCAGGAGCAGGAGGACATTCGTGTGGCTGGAGCGAGTGGCTGTTGAGGGGGAGGGAGGACACTGGCTGCTGTGCTCTGGCCAGGCCCAGGACAGCTCTACAGGATCCTAGGGTCTTCACCAAAGCTTGCAGGCAGGGTGTGATGCTCACCTGCCTGTGGCTTGTGACAGCCGCACCTTGCGGGCTGCCCTGAGCACTGCTCTGAGGCTCAGACACTAGGGCCTGGCCGCCCAGCTCTGGAGTCCAGCAGGCCTGCTGACCTGGTCTTCCTTGCAACTGGAGGAGGCTGGGTCCTCTTGGTGCCCTCGGTGGAGCCAGGCAAGGCGTCAAGGGTGTTACTGACATCATAGTGAAGCTGCCAGCGTGGAGTGGCCGCACTGAGCTGCATGGGCGGTGAAGTTCTTCCAGTGCAGCAGGCGGGTGAGGGAGGCCACAAGGAAGGTTTTCTGCATCTCCACCGACTTGCTTTGATCCTCCACACCAGGCACAAATCACCCAAACAGTACAGACGTGAAGGCAGCTCTGCGAAGCTAGAGAACGTTCCCCTTCTTGTGAAAGCATCTTGGCAGAAAGCGCTTGGCTGGCGCACACATCTGGCAGCCTTTGGGCTCCAAGTCTACGTGCAGCGTCTCACAGAGATCGGCCGTTCCTCTAGATTTCTGTTCTTCAGCCAAAGTCAGGCGTGAAAGGGAGACTCTCCATGAGTGGGAGGGAGACTAACAGGTGAACATCTTGTCACCTTTGCTTTTTCTGAAATAAAAGCAGGATTAGTTTCAAGGAAACACAAGAAAAGTAGATCCTCTGATGTGGAGAAATGCAGGAGAAATATAGGCTATTACCTTGTTGATTGAGATCTAAGACCATGTCCGCTAAATTTCTCTTACCCTGGACTCGCGCTAAGGAATGGGGAATGGGGACCCCTGCGGTCATGGAGACCCTTGCACTACACGCCAGCCCCAGCGTGGCCTGTTAGGAGGCGTTTCCGGTCACACCACGGCGCTCCGATCTACACAGCTGTGTATAGGAGGAAGTGCAGAGCAGGTTCCCTGGAGCTGCTGCCCACATTTGCACCAACTGGTTGATAAATGTGCTCTTCCTGTGTGTGACGACAGCTCAATTGATGTGTGTTGTGGATTTGAAAGTGCAGGACGTAGCGCCAGAGCTGTGCCTCGCATGTGCATGCACTGCCCTAGTGCGCAGGCGCACCACAGCGCCTGCTCTTGGACAATCCTGGCAGGGTTGTGCTGTGCATGCTGCCGCTCCTCAGAGGGGAGCGTGGGGCCTGGGGGGCCTGGGCAGTTGTTCTGTCTGCATCTTAGACTGGCGCGGAAATCACCAAGCGAAGTGAAATTCATCGCACACCTGAGGATGCCTCGTGCACGCTCCTCACAGCCCACTGCAGCCTGGCTTGTTAGTAGGAGCTACGAAGCCTGTCGGGGCTCTGCTGCTGCCTCAGTCATTGCCACAGCTCAGCTGGTCCATTGCACCAGCTGATTCAAACAAAGTGGCACACGGAGCCAAGCCCGGTGAAGATGTCCCTCCCCTCTGTCTTCTGCCCTTAAATGCAGTGTGAACATTGCTGCCCCGATGTTTTCTAGCACCTTCCGGTTCTAAAGGCTGGCTGACCTGGAAACATGAACAAAACCTGATTACAACCTTTATACTTGCTGCGGCTTTGGCTCTATGATTGTGGAGTTGTAAACAAGTTTTAGCATGTCGGTAGATGCGCGGAGACCAAACTCACAGATGACAGAACTAACTGTGACTCCGTGTCTCTCGGTCCCAGCCTCTGTATTTAGACATCAAGCTTGCAGGGGACAATCAGATTCGCTCCATGTGGCTCAAGCTGCAGCCGGTAATGACTGGCAGCATGCCAGGGTGGGGCTGGAGCATCGTGGAGGGTGGGGGGCTCCACGCCAGAGCAGGGCCTTTCTCTCTTTGTGTCCTGGTTCGGGCTCAGAGGCCAAAACAGAAGGGCTTCAAAGTGGTGGACTGCAGCTTCTCCCTCCTCTTTGCTCCTGGGTTGCCATGGGAACTAAGACACAGGTGCCCAGCCAGCTGTGTTGTGTGCTAGGGACGCTGGGCTCAGCCTCCCTGGGCCCTGAGCCTCGATAACACCTGCAAGGAAAAGCTGCTAAGGTGCTTGTTGTTGCCACGTGAGATCTCAGCGGTGGTCGGCCTGAGCTTTGCACCTTCCCAGGGCAGAAGAGCAGAAGACACTGCCCACCCATGGCCTTGGCCCAAGGCACAGCAGCTCCGGGGACATCTGCGCCCTAAGGCTCACAGGGAGCATCTTCTTGTTTAAGAGCTTGTCCGTCGCTGGGCTGTGTCTGCTCTATCTTCTAGGAGTGGGGTGTGGCAGACACACATGGGGGGCTCCTTCACACTAAAAGCAAGGGTGTAGGAGAATAGCCTGCCACCACTGAGGAGCACAGGATCAGGGTGAGGAGCTGCCCCTGTCACCTGTGCCTTTCTTCCTGGCACCAACATAGAGGCCTTGGAAGTTTCCAAGTTTTTCCTCCTGCGACTTGAAGACAGCAGGTATAATGAAAGCTTTTGCTAGGAGTTCTGCAGGGCAGAGCCTGTGATTTTACCACAGTGCCCAAGCTTGGACACACAGGATTGACCTCGAGACTGGGCACTCAGCCCACCTGTGCAGAAGTGGGGACTGAGTGGAGGGCATTGGAGGGGACCTTTGTGCCACCAGCTCTCACAGTGGGGCTTGGTTCAGGGGCGACCTCCTGCCTCGTCCCACACCACTCAGAGTTATGCTTGACCCAGGAAGCCACAGGAGCCCCCCTCCTGGTCATCTGAGGCTGAGATCAAGCCCCTGCATCAGTGCTGACTCTCAGTCCCCTGGGCAGGGGTTCAAGAGATTTTGGTCAATGACTGAGTTATGAGGGCTACATGGACTTTGTTCCATTTTGTCCTCTTGTCTGTCTGCCTCCAAAGGAGACTGTGTTCATAGCCCATTCCTGCAAGCAGAGACCAGATCCTCCTGAGGCCTCAGTCTCAAGTCCTGGTGTTGGGTTTTTGAGTTTGAGAACCAAGAGGAGACATTGCTGAACCCTATGAAGCATCCTAGTCCTGGTGCTGAGCACCAGCCACACAAACCAGTCAGGAGGAAGTCCAATATCTGGCTCACTGAGACCTCAGAGAGGGTGGCAGGGGTGCTGGGGATCTCAGAATTGGGCCCTGCCCAATTCTGGTCAGTGACACTGATCGCTGCTCCCCATCAGCCACAGAGACAGCCACATGAATCCTTGGGACTCACAGCTCAGACACTGTGCATGACTTGGTGGCCCAAGAAACAAGTGGGCAGTGTTTGGGAGACCCAAGAAAATCAACTCCTGGTGCTGGAACAAATACTCAGTACTCACGACAGAGAACAGGGAAGGTTTATGTGTGCTCATGGTGTCAGAGGGGTCAGTCCATGGCTCGCCGACTCTAAGGCAGAAACAGCCTGGCAGAATCCCGGGGGGAGGACAGCTGCTCGCCTCACGGCAGCCAGGAAGAAGAGGGAAGAGAGGCGTCAAAGACACGAGCACAGCCTTCCGGGGCCTCCTCCAACCAGGCCCGCCTCCTTGCAGCTCACTTAGCCACAACCTCATCCATGGATGAGTCCCTTGGTGATCATGGTGCCCCGTGGTCCAATTGCTTCACACACGTGAGACTCTGAGGGACATCTCAGCTGCAAGCCCTAACATGAGGGGAGGCACAATGTGTCTGTGTTATGCACTCCTGAGACAGGCCACATATTTGTGTACTATTTCATGGAGATTTCAGAAGGCTAAGCATGGGCATACACTCAGGGGTGAAGCTGGAGGATCAGTGGGTAGCTGCCGCCGCTGCTGGGGTGTGGCACCAGGCACACACCCGCCTGCCTGCAAGGCTGAGGTGCTGCACACTTTCCTGCCCTCTGATATGCAGCCCTACTCTCGAGGGTTCCGGGACACCCCCATTTCTGTGGTTCCTGCCTGTCCTCTTCTCAGTTTCCTTCCCAGAGCCTCAGGATCCAAAGCCCCTGGGTTAAGTAGCCAGTCCCCAAAGCTTGTATAGAGTCTTCCCCTTATCTACGACTCTGCTACGGCAGGAAGAGTTCATCAGGCAACCCAGAAGAGATGGAAATGAGCAGCCGGGAAGCCCGAGCCCATGGCCTCAAAAGCTCAGTAGCCACCTTAGCTGAGGTGCTCTTCCTGTTGCTGCAGAGTTCTACCTAGTGAGTGACAGTTGAGTGGGAGCTTGCAGAAGCTGGCTGGGAAACAGGGAGGGATACGAGTCCTTCTCGAGCCCAAAGCTGTGTTCCCACTGCCTGCAGGCTGAGTCCCCAGCTCACCGAGGGCAGTGGTGCCCGCTGCCCTGCATGTGCTGGCTCTGGAGAGGCAGGAAGAAGGCTGACCACGCAGCACACCTCACCCACGAGCTGCTGGGCCTTCATGGTCGGGACAGTCCTCTTTCCCCAAGTGCCCTGTCATTAATTGGAGCTCTGAGCAAGTTTGAGCAAGTGGAAATACACAGATAGCGGAGAGAGGTGGCCATGACTGTCCACTGCATGAGGAACCACAGCTAAGCGACACATGTGACTTCTCTTCCTTAACCTGTGTCCAGGGACACCTCGTTTATCACAATCTCTTCCTATTTAGCTACAATCTTTCATGCTGGGCTTGGGATTTCACCATTTTAAACTTGTTTTTGTGTGATGCAAACAAAAATCACTTCTTTGGGCTAGGGATACAGCTCAGTGGCACCATGCCTGCCTGGCAAGCATGAAGTCGTGAGTTCAATTCTCAGTACCAAAAGAAAAATCTTTCTGTTTCATGGTGTCCCAAAGAAACTCCCATGCCCATTGGTGGAATTCACTCAACCACCACTTTTGCCTGGAGTCTCTTCAATTCAGAAAGAAAATAATAAAGGAGTTGGTGTTGAGATTTTTCTGCATCACTGGTCTCAGTACGTCAAACTAATTACCCTCGTGAATAAATCAGAGTACTACACTGATGCACTGAATTTGGAAACTCTGAGTCTGATTTTCAGGTAAGACTTTCACACACAGATTTATTCTTAGGCGAGTAGCAATATTAGCTTGTGCCCACAAAACTGAGGTTACCAGCTGGATTTAAAACTTAGATTTTTCTCCTGAGAACACAGTGGTATTTGTGTGAGGAGTTGTGGGTAAGGACTCTCTGCTGGAGACAGCCTGTGAACGGCTGATGCAGGGGACTGGCTGTGAAGAATGACCACCCATCCGGGGGGGTCATCCTGGCAGCCACACACTGCAATCCCAGTGCCAAGGTTCACTGCTGGAAGGTCAGGCCTGCGAAGCGAGGCTGCGCTGCACCTGCCAGGCTTCTTGCCACTGGGGTGTAGCACCCCACAGCCATAACGTGAGACCGAGAGGTTTGAGGCGGATCCCAGTTCCCGGGAGCTCCAAGTCAGGAGCAGGGCAACAGAAGTTGCGTCTGGGAGCAAGGCCACTGCCTGCACTGTAGCTGGGAGGGGGAGGGGCCAAGACAGATGCCAAGGTCAAGACTTTAGGGCCATCCAGACACCCAGCAGGGCACCCACGCATCCTCTTGGCTGCCCTCGACGCATGCAGCCCCTAAGGGCACAGCACACGCTTTCCTGCTGCCTGCCTGTGGACTCGGTCTTTTAAATCCACACTGAGCTGAGGCTCCTTGTGCGCCTCCACACTTGTGCTTACCAGGCGGCGGAATCAGACAGAGCCAGGGTGCCCGCGAGGCTGCCTGAACTCTAATGAGAGGCTTTTACAATGAGGGATTTAGAGATGCTCACATTTATGTCATTTATTAGGTTGAGTTCAAAGATAAATGCATACATCCTATTAGCCTGTAATGGTTATCATGGAAATAAAGTCAAAAGTCATTCACCACTGATACTTTTTTCCTGTGTGAATTGTACATGATTACATGATCATTCTAAAATGTAGAAGAGGCTTCAGTTTGGAAAAGCATCCAGGGTTTTATCTTCTAAATTCTTGGTTTAGCTCTACTATCAGGAAGACACCATGGGACGTGTCTCAGTGTTGAGCAAGGGACAGAGTGAAGAAGCTTCTGAGTGGACAGCTGAAGCGAGGGGCTTGTGCAACGGGCCACATCATGGCTCGTCAGCAGGTCACACGCAGCCATCCTGGGAGCAGACCCTTTGAGCTGGACTCCTTTGCTATCGTCAGTAGCTAGAGGGGCAAAGGAGTGATTGGAGACTCATGCCAAGGGGTTTGGGCACCGATTACTAACGAAACGACTGATATCTGTAATAAAGCTACATGCTCGGCTTACAGTAGAGAACTGACTTTGTACAGGAGGTAAATGTGTTGGTTGTTTTGTTACTAGGATTTAAACACTGGAGTCTCCTAATACTGTGCTACATCCCCAGCCCATTCTTATTTTTATTTCAATTCTGAGACAGAGTCTCACCACGTCACAGTTGCGAAGGCTGGACAGGAATTTGCCATTCTCTTGCTTCCCCCTCCCGAGTGCTACGGTCATGGGGACAGTCACTGTACCCAGCTTGTGTCGTAACTTTTAATAATATCCACGAACCCCTTCTGACTCAAATTTGGTGGCAACAACTTTAAATCGATTATGTCCTTAAGCTTATCCTCAGGGTTTGTTAGCAGTCACCGAGTGCCCTGCCATGCACACGTGCACACACATACAACCTTGCACTCTGAGCAACCATGTGAAGGGCACACTACCCTCATCACTACGTGTGTCAAGTGAGAGTGTACACAGAGTTCTTTTGCACTGATGTGGTAGACGGCAGCCACCTGTAGTCACGCATGTGGGAAATACATATCTAATGCAGCGCTGGAAGCACAACTGTAGTCAGGCCCTCCCTTTGCCCTCTGGTACTGTGCAGAGAGAGATCAGGGCATGGACAGTGTGTGGGGCTGGGGCCACGAGGCGCCCCAGCACTGGTGGCCTCGTGGAGGTCAGACTGCCCTTGGCTGTTCTTGAATCTTTCTTTTGCTTCTTGGGGGAGTTGAGGCCATGTATGAAGATGCCACCAAACTCCAGCATTGTGGGGGCTGGGGAGATAGCTTGGTAGAATAAGTGCTTGACTGGCAAGTGCTTCATCCTGGGTTCAATTCCCAGTACCACACACACACACACACACACACACACACACACTCCAGCAGTGTGCTTGAGGCAGCCAGGAAGTTCTCATGGAGATCTGTCACCAAGTGAGCCAGTGCCCCAGCAAGTAGGAAAGCGCTCTGCCCACTCAGGCCTGGCATGTGACCACAGCTGGCAGTGGGACATGGAGATGGCCTCCAGGTCTGGAGGTAAGCATAGATGACACCACTATCTCTGGAGCTAGAAGGAACCCTCTGCCACTTTCCCCCTCTGACCAGATAGAAGATAATATTCAGAATGCGTAAGTACCAGTGTGGATTCCTGATGTTACATTAAAGCTAAAAATAATTTCACAGGGATTCTGCTTTCTAGGTTTTTAAAAATGGAACTGTACAGCCCTCCACAGCGCCTGTCTCTGCGTTTAGAAAGGTGGGAGCTTCCTCTGAGTTGGCTGTGTGCAGGGTCGCGCTGAGTTCTGAAGGACCGGGCTGTGCTGCTCTACCATCTGACAGAGTGTGTTCCCACATAGCTAACACGGCGAATACCTTCTCACTTGGAGAAAATATGCGGAAGTGCCACTCTGACGTGCTGTGTCATGTGTTTATCTGCTGCATCTTGCCCATTGTCTTGGTTACTCTTCTCTCATTACTGGGATAAAATACTCGGCACCCAAAATTAAGGAAGGAAAGGTTTGCTTAGCTCACAGTTTGTGGAGGTTTCAGTCCATACTCGGCTGGCTCCAAGGCAGCCTGGCACATGGCAGAGGGCGGCTGTTCATGGAGGTAGAAGTCAGCAAGAGCAAAAGGGAGGAGAAGCAGCAGCAGTGACAGAGACTGCCCCTCTCCTCCTTCTACTGCCTTCAGGCTACCTGCCCAGGTTGGGTGCAGCACTCACACCCATGACCCCAGCAGTACCCAGACCCATACTCCCAGCTGTGGATCATGAATTAATCACAAACTCTAGAACTGTGCTGAATGACTGTGTGGGACTTGGGGGGACACCTAGATACAAACCACAGTGCCCATCCTGTGGTTCTGCTCCCCAGCCAGCTGCAGCTCTCCCTGGAGACTGGCAGTTAGGAAAAAATAAACCAAAAGAGGATCTATCAGCAGCTGTGCATGTCCTTGACTCTAAACTCAGCACATAAGGATGCAGAGCTTATAAAAACATTGCAATGAATATACTTGAACAATGCATAATCTCATGATTTTTAGCAATGACTTAAATTATTTAGCAGGCCTTTCTGAAGGACCAAGACTTGGTAGGGCCTGCCATGCAGTCAAGACGCATGGATTGGGAACTGGAATGCATGGGTGGTGGTAGTATCTAGAAACGAGTGTGTGTGTGCATGTGCATCCGTGTATGTGTGTGTGTGCATGTGTGTGCATGCACATGTGTGTATGTGTGTGCATATGATTTAATGGTGTCACTGACATATCTTCCTATTTATACAACTCAACAAAATGTGCCAAGAACTCAACTCCTGAACTGTAAGGCTCTGCCTGGACTCATGCCCACACTGGTGTCCATGGTCACTGCATGGTCCTTCACTTTTGCCGCCTGATGAGGCACAAAGCTGAACTCTGCCCAAATCATGGTGCACATGTTTGTATTAGAGATTTTTTTTCATAGAACTTCAGGTGTTTGGGATCATGAACAATATCCCTAACTTCATAGGGGCACACTCAGGATGTGGCATCCAGGAGAGTCCCGGAGGCCCACAGCACTGATTACCCATGATGCTCCTGGAGCAGGTGTAGACCTGAGTTTTACCTGAGGAATGCTCCTGCAATGGACCCCTAGCCCTTAGTGCTGTAGCAGAATGTCGTCAGTTGTCTGGAGCCAGGATTCCCAAAAGATACTCAGTCTGTACAGCAAGTGGACGTTCTCCGGAAGATAGCCTCCAGAGGAGGGACGCCAGCCTCAACTCGGCAGCTCCCAGCTGCAAGGAAGACCTGCCCCTGGGCTTCTCCAAACCCAGCCACTATGTTCATAGAGTCAACCTCAGGGATGTCACTGTGGGGCCCGGATGATGCTCCTTCATGCCACCAGAGGAGTCTTGAAATCCAGGCCCCCCAGAGCATGTATAATGATGGCAAGAGGTCCTCATGATGGTGTCCTGGATGGCAGGTGGCTTCAGGAATGCAGAAGCTGTCAGAGTGGCAGGACCCAGGCCTTGCCGTTCTCATGCAGGATCAGCTTCGTGTGTTCTCATCCCATTGCAGGAAATGATTCTAGAAACGAGGACGCATCACCCATAGCACAAGCACAGAGCAATCTTTCTTTTCTTTTTTGTACACTGTGGGTGTCATTAAACTTAATATATATGCAGAGATGCATGAAAACACTGATATGCTAAAAGAATTTGCATAAAACATAAAAACATGAAAGAGTGCTTTTTTGTGCCTACACAAAATTGGTTCTAAGTTAACTGTAGCATTTGCTAAAAAGCACCAGCGGACAAATCTTTACAGTCTTAGTAAGGATGGAAACTCAAGTTATACCAGACAATCAGATGAGACTCAAACAGCCTTTCCACTGTCATCATAGAAAGCAGCTAGACAGAAAGTGGGATAAGTATGCCAGTGTCTAAAATTTTCCTACCACGGTGTCTACTGGCTTCAGCATCCCATATGAGACATAAGGGCATAATACAGTAAATAATAGAGCTAAACTTCACACATTGGTAAACTGAATAGCAAAATGAACTTTGTAGAAGCCCAATTAAAAGCCTTAATTCAGCCCAATAGGAATAAAAACAGACTTTCAATGATAAAGATGTATTACATAAAACCTAATTAAAGAAGAAATACTTAGCCCCACTGCCTTTCTTCGGGACAGTTTAGTGTTCTCTCTTTTTTCTTTCTTTCATTTTTTACCTTTTGCTAGTATGTTTTACTTCTTTTCCTTTTTAGTCCACATGCTAGGATTACCACACGCACCAGGCTTCTCCTCTGCTTCTGAGGAGTCGGAGCAGCCTGGAGGTGTCTCTCTGAGCCAGTCGCTGAGGGTGGGGGGAGTGCTTCGTCAGCCTTAGTTATTTCTTCCTTTGATAGTTAATTGGTTTTGGTTATTACTTAGGGTCAGATTTATTAGTGTTAGAGCAGCTGCATGTCTTGATTCTCCAATTCTATGCCTCTGTTATCAAGATTGATCAAGACTGTTGCAGCTTTGCTAGCTTTGGGGCACTGGAGGCTCAGATCCCTACAAGAAGCTGGTCAGTGCCTATGACCCACCTAATCCCCTCTGCCTTCCTCCCTGTCCCTTCCGTGTCTTGGTCGCCATCCACTTGAGAAAGATCCACTGCCTACTTCCTACTGTCTCTCTTTTATTTTGTTCTTCATTTATATGCAGATTTTTCATAGAAGAGCAACCATGTGACTTTTAAGCTTGCATGTTGGATTTATTTCACTTACCATATTGGTCTCGGATTGTGTCCAGTTTCCTACATATAACTGTAGCTTACCCTTGTTTATGGCAGTGTAGTGCTCCATAATATATTTTTACCCATCCATTAGTTGATGGACTTGCAGGCTTCTTCCAAGATATCCAACCATCTTTCTGAAGCACATGCTAGTGAGGACAGAGAGAGGGACTGGGAGGCTTACTCACCACTGCCCGGAATGTAGGACCGTGCAGCGCCTTCAGAGAGGAGGCTGGCAGCTCCTCGATGTGTGGCACGCAGCATGGCTGCATGACCACTGATTCCACAGCTGGATCTACACTCAAGCGAGCTGAGAGCTCACCCTACACCAGGAAAGGCTACGCGCAAGGAGGCTTTGCCACAGTGGCTGAGCTGAAAACAAGTCGAATGCTCATTCACAGAGGGCTAGATGAGCAGAGTGCGCAGCATCTGGGCAAAAGGCTATTTGCTGGGGTCTTTGGAAGGGAATGCCACGCTGGTCTGCCTCACAGCATGGACAACCCTTGACAACACTGCACTAAGTGCGAGGAGCCACAGCAGTGCCCAGATTGTGTGGCTGCACTTGCCCATGACTACTCTGTGGTGCCCTTCTTTGTGACAGTGTAACACTTCATTGAGAGATGTCAGGGAGATGTAAATCCTGGACAGGAAGTGGATTCGTGGTTGCCAAGAGAGCTGAGGAGTACTAGAGGGGATGGGGGTGATGTTGTGTGTTTTATTTTGGATAATAATAGATAGTGGTGGTAGTTCTATAGTTCTGTGGGTGAAACAATGAAGACCGCAAGGTAGTAACTTAGAACATTGGATTTTATGGTAAGCGCATTGTATCTTAAAGCAATGATTCTGAAAAGTACTTCTGAGCTCCTGGAACAATTCAAGCCTTTGCTTTGATCAGCTCTTCCGGTGACCAGTTGTGACTGGCTTGAGGTGCGTTTACTCTTCCAATAAAATAAAACACAATTTTAAGACAAACAGAGACAAACAAAACAACTGGAATTTACTTTTCCATATGTGGTGGAAGTTTGTGTTTTCAGATTTGTGAGAAGACTCCTTCATCTCGTGAGCAGAACCTGGTAAGAGCTGGTTTCCGGCAACACTGCCATGATGGTGTCCTATGGGCACATTTGGGTGTCAGTAAACACGGAGCTGTTCAAGTGAACCAATACGAGCATCTGGTTGGACAGGAGGCTGACAACAAGCATGGGTGTGCTTCTTTCTTGGTCTATGTCTTTGATATGTTTCCCAGAGCACAGCAACCTTGTGAGGGGAAAGAAGGGAGAAAGAAGCTGTTTTGCAGCTGTCCCTCTCAGGGGCGCCTTGCCCCAGCAGTGAGACAAACTCCCATTAATCTGTGGGACAGCACAGCTTAAGAAGACAGCCCGCTCTGGATCACAGTCCCTGCCCCATCAGTGCTTCTCGTCAGAGGCTGCAGTCACAAACACGGCAGCGACTGATGTGACCCTTGGGGCCTCAGAGTCGGGAGCCACACCTCGCTTCCCCACTCAGCCTCCTCCTTCCTCTGGGACATAAAGCATACTCAGCATAGAAATTCACCCAAATGTGTATGTGTGGCGTGGTTCGTGTACCTCCTGTGCCCCCACTGGTGTCTTTCATTGCCTCTATCCACAGCCAAGGAAGGGATAGCAAGAACTTTACACAATGACAGTTGACCCGAGACCAGTGTGGGGAGAACGTTTCCTGGGAAGTGAGTGTTTCAGAGCGAAGCTTCAGGCTCAGCCACGTCACGGGCCGTAGAGAGCTTTCATTGGCAGGAGGAGCAGGGGGCAGCGGGGAGCTTGCCAGCTGTTGTTACCGGGGTTCTCCCCAGGCGTTCACCCAGTGTCCCACACACAGCTGTGTCTCCTGCGCCGCTGACAGTGGTGCTCCACACACAGCGCTGGTGTGGGGCACAGGGATCCATGGGGGATGTTGCTTTGAAAGCCATCCTATTTGTTGTTGACGGAGGGTCCTCTGGCAGTTTGGATCACGTGCCACTTTTGGAAACTTTCTTCCAACAAAAGTGCAGAAACCAGGCGCCGCCCCTCCCCCCATCTTGTTGCTTTGGCTTGGCTTACAGTTTTGACTTAATTGCCTACTTTAGGGAACTCAAAGGCCCCCTGCACCACCTCCAAGGTGATCCAAGATGAGAGGCATGCCCTTCAGCCTCACTGCATCTGTTGAGGATGTAGAACTGGGACCAGCAGGGGCAGAAGCAGCAGCCACATGATGCTGTTTCAAGTCTTAGGGCATTTTTGATTGGCTTATTCACATAACTTTGCATAGCTAAAGGTCAGGTGCCAACAGCTTTCTCATAGGGAAATTCTTAAATTTGGGAATGAAAATGTACTAATGTCGGTCTGTATCTCACTGTCTTACAGGTAGAGGCCTGGCACAGCTGCGGCTAACATTGCTCTAGAACTTAGACAGATGTGCTAGTTTTCCTTGGTGATGTGACATTTCCTTAGCATCATTTCAGCACCTGTCACAGCTGAGAGGAACCGAGAGCTTCCTCCCTGAGCTCTCAACTGTGTCCCCGCCCTGCCCTGAGCAGGCATCATCCCATTCAGCAAGGCCAGCTCAGGGCATCCTGGCCCTGACTGATGCACCCCCTTCCCTTGCCGACGTTGTCACCCCTTCAACACTGAGTGGCAGTTCTTTCCCCCAGGCTCTGCCCACTGCAGAAGGCTCCTGAACTTGCCCAGAGCCCACTGGGAGCCCTCGGCGTGGTCATCTACCTTGGCACGTGGCCTGCACACGTACAGTTCTGTTTTCACATTAAACACACACTCGCCAATGCCCGCTGCTAGCTCTTCAATTCCTCGAGGTCTCAGGCCATGCAGACCAATAGTGGTAAAATACTTTACTCAGCCTTGTAACAAATAGTGGATGAGGGAACTAGCGAAGGAGGAGAGCCTGACAGGGGCCTGGTGCTCCTGCAACAGGGGTCACAGTGGTGAATGACAAAATGGCACAGGAAGTCACCCACGCTGCTTTGCCTTTGGACCTGACTGGGTTGGAGAAGCCAAGGCCAAGGTCACTAAGGGATCAGATGCAAGGTCCCTTCCTGCTCTGTGCTGGGGTGGACTTTGTCATACCCAAAGTGGACAGGAGCATGACCAGGTCCGGCTTGCTCTGTTTCTACTTTGCTTATTTTCATACCTCCCTGGCAATAAAGTTCTCATTCATTTCTACAACAAAACTGTAAAGCCACACACCAGCAGCCGTCCCTGCAGCTCAGGACCAGCCTGCTAACCTTGGCGTGAAGTCGAGTGGGTTATTGTGCCCCGAAGTGTCACTGTGAGCCAGGGACGGAGCTAGGAGACTCCAGCAAGGCTTGAGCCATGGTCACCCCAAAGGGTTGATTTCAGGAGGCTCCACAGCTCCGGGTACAAAGGGTCACCGCAGTCCAAACAAACGCTTGACAATGCTCGGTACAAAGGACCTGGGTCCATGGTGAATGGTTAACCATGAGCTGTCATAAACGAAAGTCCTCTGCACACCCGACCGCAGGCTGGTAATAGACCAGAGGAGGGCCAGAAGAAAATCGCATCTTTCAAAATTAAGTGCCACTCTTCAGGGGGCTTGGTGATGCTTACAACTTTCCATTGAACCCTTTGCGTGCGTTCGGGCCAAGCAGGTGCTGCCCGCACTGCGAATCCTCAGTGCGCATGATCGAAGTTAGGACGTACTCTGAGAATGCATCGCATTCTCAGTGTTTATTCCAATCCCACGTGATCTAATTCACAGTCACCCACTGGGCTGGGGTGACTCTTTCTCCCCCCAGGAAGAGAGAGCCACTTGCAGTGGCCATAACACAGATGGGAGGGCTGTTCAACCCGTTTCAAAACAACACCAACAAAACGCTTCCCTGGATCTTCCGAGTAGCCGAAGAATACAAGTATGACTGATAAAAAGAAATCCTTTCCCCACAGAGGCACTAGAGTGGGAACAGCCAGAGGGACGGGACCATCCCCAGCGGCTTCCAGGAAGAACAGTCGGGCATTAGCAAGATTGCCTCTAGTGATATTGATTGAACGATATTGAAGGTTATGTTACAATCACATAAAAAGCAACTTCCTCCCTCCATGCAAGAGCCTGCCCCCACGTAGGTGGCTGGGAGAGCCTTCTTGCGCCATTTGATTTATTATTGTTAAAACTTGTACCTAAATGTCCCCAAGGACACCCCACAGGTGCTCTAAGCAGGGCTTTTTGGAGGTGGCTGGATCTAGGATCTGTATGCTGGGATTGAAGCTATCATTAGTAAATCAGTCCATGGATTGGCTTGGCGTAGTTCTGGGTGTGGATGATGGGAACCCTCACCGTGGGTGCAAGGGGCACCACCAAGGGGTAGGTAACCTGGAAGGGACACAAGAGAGAGGCAGGCTGCTGCCCCCGCCCCCTCTCTTGCTTTCTCCCGTCGTCTGTGCCAGGCATTGTTGTTTCTCCTCAGTGATTTCCCTCTGCCATACCACCCCACCTTGGAGCCAGCCAATTCTAGATCAAAACTTCTACAGAGCTTAAATAAACCTTCTTTCCTTTACTGGGGGGCATCGGGCATTTTGTCTCAGCAATGAGAAAGATACCTGAGACGTGGATTTCCAAGGGGGCACATGCCTGTATTTAATCCCAATGGCTGACAGTTTCGTGGTGCTAGTCAGTCTCACGTGGCTATAAGAACACACCTGAGACAGTCATCCTATAAAGGGGTAATGTTTCCTCTTCACCCCATCTGAGGTATCTGGCCTTGGTGGGAGGGGCCTGTGGCCTTGAGCCCAGGCCCAGATTTCACAGCCCAGTGGGTGGGCACAGGGAAGCCCATCACTCATGGAGGCCAAGAAGCAGGACAGTGGCACGCACAGGCCCCTCTGGGCATGGCCCAGAGGTGCGCCCAGGAGAGAGCCCACCTCACCTGAAGCGCTGCGATGGGACCAGGCTGAGCACGCACGCCTCGGGGGGATCTCTGGGCCCCTGGGCGGCAGCTTCTCTTTCTCAGCTGCTCCCTGCCATGCTGTGGGCTGCTCTGGCCACAGCCACTGTAGAGCAAGAACACCAGGAGCCCTTGCCGAGCACAGTGTACAACACCAGGTACACTTCCAGCACACAGACAGTGGGGGTCCCGATGGGGTGCATGCGCCACCCCATACCCCAAATGGAAACTGTAGTCAGGCTACAGTGGATCCCAGAGTTTCCCAGTTCCCCAGGAGGCCAAAGATAGAGCCAGGTCCCACAGTTGGCCCACTTTTCCAGTTCTTGACATTCTGAACATGGCTGAAAATTCTGTTTTTTTGTCTTTGACCTCTGGCCACCCCATGGCACCAGGACCCTGTGGCAGCTATGGCAGAGCTTTCGACTCTTCATTCTCTCCCTGTCTTGAGGGAGACAGGATGTGTGGGAACACACTAGCCTCAGCAAGAGCTGGCAGCAGGCCCTCTGGCACCTTTGCCCAATCACCATGCCTCCTAGGGGCCACCTTCTTCTCTCCTCTGGGACCCTCTCTGCTCCTCGGAGCCGTCCACACACCTTGCTGATACCCCTGTGTCCACGTGACTCGGGAAAGCCTCTGTCTTGTGGTCTCTGCCTCTGAAAGTTCCTGTCTCTTCCCAGATCCACACCAGTAGCCACACTTAACCCTTTGCCCAAAGCCAGGCGGAGGGCGTTCAGCACAGTGAGCCAGGAGTGCGACGGCCGCCTGCCTGTGGCCCGCAGCGTGCGGAGTCAAGGCCTCTAGCTCTCTCTCTGCCTTGCCTGTGTGCAGGACTTGGCAGCTCAGCCACAGCCATAACCACGGCTCACCCTCTTCTCCCAGTGGATGGCTCCATGTGTCCAGCCCCAGGAGGAGACTCTGGTCTTCCCTGCATCCAGTTCAAGGAAACCCCTGACCTCCTGGTTTGCAGGTTTTCTCAAAGCACAGCTCCATCTTCTGCATAGGCACTGGGGTCTTCTGGGCTGTTGGAACCACGCAGCTGGGTCCTGGGGTGCAGCCTCACTTCAAGGCTGAGCAGGGCTGACTCTGGCTGTTGGTGCCTTCTGTCTGCTCTTCTGGCTGCTTCTGGAGGCCGATGCAGGCTGGCAAGCTGTGCCTGCTCACCTCTGCCTCTGCATCACAGGGCTTTTCCATGTGTTTCCCTTCTGCTTATAAGGACAGCTGCCACATCGGAGTCCAGCCTGACCCAGCGGGCACTTCCAGGGTGAGATCACAGGGACATTTATGTAGGTTTATGTTTTGAACATGGCTTTTGGGGGCTATAATTCAACCCGCCACAATTGGGTGACCTGCTTTTTTCCTAAAAATGATGCACACCCCTTATTGCTGTATTCTAACCCTATGTCCCACAAGGCTGAGCACAGTGTGATTTGTAGGACTGCACTCAGTACTGGGGGTGACAGTTGCACAGGCACACAGTGGCCTGAGCGCTGGGCACTGGCTGCTGGACCTCTGGGTCCACTTGTGTGTCGTGCTCTGCTTCTGTCCCACCTGCCTACTGGCCTGAGAGCCCAGGGCGGCCCCTGCCCTCCATTACACTGGGCTTTGCCGCAGTGTGAGGCTTTGTCCCATTTGCTGGGCTCAGTAGGAGGTGGAACCTGGGGGCATTTGCTTCTCGGAGCTCGAGGTCCTGCTGCCAAGGTTGGACAGGGGTGAAGCAGAGCAGGGAGGGAGGTCTTGGGAGCTCGGCCGCCCTTGTGCTGGGCCTGTGACCATGCGGCCTCATCTCACCTCTGCTCCATGGTTTGGTCATCTGTAGAAAGAAGATCCCCTCGTAAGGACCCAAAGAGGCCTCTGGTAGGGCTGGCTGCACAGACCCTTGGGGGCGCTGGCAGGGCAGGTGTAGCTGCCCAGCAGGAGCCTTTGGCATGGTCCATGGTGAGGCTGGACAGGACTCCCTGTGCTGGGGCAGGCAGCCCCCTGCAGCGGTGCAGGTGTTCTGAGCCCTGGAGGAAAGGCCAGGGAGGGTGGGAGTGAAATCCACTATTACCCTGAACCCCAGATGTGAGACTACAGGGAAGGGTGGGGAGAGGGGAATTATCCATGTGTGCTGTGGGCAGGTCCGATCCCCAGAGTAAAACCACCGATCTGTATAAAAATGGAATCCTGAAACAACGAAAAACAAAGCAGATACAGGATAGGTGGAGGAGGGAGAATGGAAGCCCACACAGCAGAGCTGCCTAAGGATGCCGAGTGGCCTCAGCAGCGTTTTCAGTCCTGCTTGAGCTCCCTGCTGGCGCTGTCCCCAGTGATGGCCCCTGTGGACAGGGCGGCCAGTGTACACTTCCTTTGCTGCAGCACCTGCTCAGAGGCCCTCAGCGTCACTTTGGAAGCACCGGGTCCTTCCTGGCAGGCTTGGGGCTCTGCCGGCCTGAGATGGGGCTGGCACCTCATCATGCTCCACTATGCTCCCTTTGTGCCAGCCATGGCTTGCCCATCAGCACCTGGAAACCTCTGATCCTGGGCGGCAAATTTCCCCTGTGAGCTCAGAGTATCTCAGGCCAGGGTACTGCTGCTCAGTCCTCCTATTGCAGTGCTAGAGGCAACATGGACATGACCATGCAGGCTGTGCCCCAGTAAAACTTTATTCATAAAAACATACAAAAGGCAGGATTGGTCCAGGGCCATTATTTCTGTTCCTTTGTCTTTGACTATAAAATATTCTTAGAAAAATTCAAGTTGTTATCCAGTGTGTTGCTACTGTGAATCTGTGCCTCAATTCCGCACTGTTAAAGACATCCCCACTCCCCAGTCTTCAAAGCCTGGTGGGAGCTCTGTTTGTTGTGGTGACTTTGTTGTCCTCCAGCTCGAGCTAGGCCATGCTTGCAGGGAGGTCATGCGGGCGTTTTCAGCCTGTACGTGGGTGCTGGCATTCTGTCCTCTTCAGTCTCCTATCTTATGTCTTTGTCAGCTTTGAATTTGGATGGGACAAAGTACGTGAAAACAACTACAAAATAGCATGTGACCTACCTGTGGAGGGAGTTGTCAGCCCTCTGTGGGCTATGTTCACCACTGTCTTCTGTAAGACAAATCTGGAAGCTCTACCTCTTCTTTCCATGGGGGTCCCAAGACCCTAGTTGGCCCCAAGCATGTTAGGAATCAGGGTACAAGACAGAGCTACCTGTGTGGTGACCCCTCGAAGCCCAGTGTTAGGATAGATGTGAACCTGAGGGCTTCCCTCGGCTCCAGAGGGAGCTTCCTGCTAGAGTGACAGCAGATCCCATAAGGGGAGAATGAAATCATTGGCACGGGGGATTTCCCAAGGACATCTCCACAGCCTTAGAGATATTAGGTGTTGGCTAAAAGGTAAAAGGTTTTCCCCAACTATCACACTTTTCAAAATTAATAGCTTTTATTTTCATCGAGACACAAGATTATCATTTCACTTAAAAAAT
>PVKN010011321.1:0-21783 GCA_004027915.1 Capromys pilorides | reverse complement strand
TAATTAATTTTCTGCATATTGTTTAATTATACTTTTTGCTTGATTCATACTATACTTTCACTTACAATCTACTTATAAGACATGGTATGATATTTTCTCTTAGAATTAGAAACTTTAAAATGAAAAAAATATATATATATACACACACAAGAGTTAAGATATACAGTTACTTTGTCTTAGTTCATTGAGAATAAAAGTTTGTACTGATATTGTTTAGATAAGATATCAGGTCTGCATCTTGTCCTTTGAGTAACTACTATAAAGACAATAATATACATGGTATTAATTATTGTCACCATCCTACTATCTTGTTTTGAAACTGTTTCATTGTTGTTTTATCTTTTTTCTCTCATTAAAAGAAATAGAAATTTATAAATAAATACAAAAACACCCATCAAGCATGGTGGTCCACACCTCTAATCCCAAAATTTAGGAGGAATCCCATGAGTTCAAGGCCACCCTGGGCTCCAGAGATAGTTCACGGTAAGCCTGGACTACAGACTGAGATGCTGGCTCAGAACACCAAAATATGAGCCAGTAAATAAGTACCATATCACAGCCATGTATGTGCACTCATGTTCATAGCAGCACAATGTGTCATAGCTAAGTATTAGACACAACCCAAATTTCCAGCTGCTGAGGAAGGGATAAAATGATGTGGTATTTTTATACAATGGAGTATTACTCAGCTATAAAGAAAGATAAAACAAGGTTTCTTTAGGTAACTGGCTGCAACTAGAGACCCTAGTCATACTTGAAATACATCAGACCCACATTTGTAAACATCTTAGTGTCTGCATAGCGTAAGAATCTGAATAAATAGAAAAAAAAATCTGAAAAGTACAATAGATACTATGAAAGGGAAAGAAACTGCTCAAAGGAAGGAACAACTGGGATGAGGGAAAGGAGAAAAGAAAGAAAGGAGGAAGCTTACCTTCTATCACAATATGGTTGGGGAGCAATATGAATTGGGAAATGACAACAAATGGGTATGGGATTGTACTTCAACCTATGAGGCTAGCTTTCAGCTACAGTATTTCTGTTTAAAACATAAAAGGTGAAGTGAAATCTCTTATGCTCAAGTTTTATCTCTTTATCAGAAGAAATGCTCCCTGACAGAGAGATTGACTCTGTCCTGGAACCCCTTACTTGTTTCTCAGGAAGATGTGGGTCTCTGAATCTGTTTGATGATACTAGGAGGCCTCTCAACTTCCTCCTATGTCCTTATGCCAACAAATCAGGTCCATTTTCTAGTTGTACATGTCCATTAGTGAAAACAGCAACTAGGCCAGTTGTCAGAAAGATGAAGAATCCTAGAAGAGGCTAGGATCTATGTAGATGAGCACTGTAGTTTAAAAAGGGAAAGAATCCAGCCTGAAGTGGCTATTTCCCATTCAACAGAACCACACTGGAATTGTAATACTAGTGGAAGAATAAAAATAATGTCTTGTAGGCTGGGTATTCTTACCATGGAGACAAAAAGTATATCAAGTCTTTTATAAATATACTAATCAGGAAAATACAAGAAAGCACAAGACCTCCACCTCATAAATGAGGCTATTATTCCAAGCCAGCCTCTAGCGCCAGCTTCATATATAATTGTCTCCCAAATTCCAGGGGACAAAAATCAGTTCTATCCTAGTTAAACAAACATACTGGTCTTACTTCAGTACTGAGTAACTGCCCTTTTTGGTGTTCAACATCTGAAGTTTGGAGACCAAAATTAGAAAGGTAACTGGCCTTCAGAGGTCAACAAGGACTCAGGTAGCACTAAAAGCTCTTACAAAGGCCCTGATATCAGAAAAAAAAAAAAGTTAAGTAGCTATACAGATTCCAAATATGCCTTTATAAGATAATGTCTTAGTTACTCTTTTCTCTTTGCTGGGACAAATACCCAAAACTGAAAATGAGGGAAGGAAAGATTTATTTAGCTCACAGTTACTGGAGGTTTAAGTCCATATTCAGCTGGCTCCAAGACAGAGAGGCACATGGCAGAAAATAATCTTTCATGGTGGCAGCTAAGAGCAAGAGCAGGAAGGGAGACAGTAGCAGCAGCTCAAGCAGCTAACTTCTCTTCCTCCCTTACATTGAAATGCAAATCACTTGTCCCAGGGGGGGTACAGCACCTGTTTTTACAATAATTAATTACAAATTCCAGAAGCTGCCCCATGACTGCACAAGTCTTTGGGGGACATCCATACACAAACCATAGCAGATAGCTTCTTTAATAAATGGTGCTGGAAAGAAATGGTTTCAATATCCCAAGGATTAAAACCAGACCCATATCTCTTCCCATGAACTAAACTAAAATCAAAATGAATCAAAGATCTAATAGTAAAACAGAAACACTTAATCTTCTGGAATATAGAAAAGGCAAATTCTTGAAGACATAAGCGGAGGAAAAGCCTTCATGAACAAAATTCTGGCCACATAGAAAACATTACAGAGAATCAAAAACTGGGATCACATCTTATTAAAAAGGTTCTGCACAACAAAAGAAACCATGAACAAAGTGAAAAGACTATCCACAGAGCAGGTAAAAATTTCTGCCACTTGCTCCTTAGATGAAAGACTAATATCTAGAATATATAAAGAAATAAAAATTCAGACCCCCCAAAATTTAAACACCCAATCCAAAAATGAGCAACTGACGTGAAGAGGCATTTCTCAGATGAAGAAGTAGAAACAGCAAATCATACAGTCCATATTTCAAGACTACTACATGGAGAGCTGTGTCTCTGAAAGCCTAAGGCAGCTACAACAACAGTGATGAAATGTCCAAGGCTCTTTTCACACTGATGGATGCCACACAGTACAAGATAGAGTAGAAGTAGGGGTTATATTCATGTCACTCTTACTCCACCAAAACAGCCCACTATAACTTGGGTTTTGGAAATCATATAGCTGGACAATAAATTAATAGTCTCCCACCAGCTTTGATGTAGTGATCATCTCTGACTGAAATTACCAAATGGATTATAACTATTGTCTTGTTCTCCAGGGAAAGATGCCTTTTGTGTCTTAATGGTTAACTGTAATGTTAGCTATTTCTGGGAAAAGGAACTAAAAAGACACAATTGGCAACACTTGTCAGTAAATTTTCTCTATATTTACAGAACCTAGGACATCTGATGATCTTCAGAAAACATCAAATTGTGATGTGGGCCAAGGATTTGCAACTCTCTCACTTAAAGTGAAATAGTGCTTAACTTAGATGGAAATAAAGTACTGCACTATTTATCTTTTAAAAAGTGTAGGACTGACCCATAAGATGCAATTATGTCAAAATTCCAGCAGAAGAAAAATCACATGCCCTGGGTGAGAATGCTCCCCTGGGCTTACTGCCTGCTTACTAATTGCTACCTCCCCTTTCTCATTTTCCTCGCTATTAAAGCCATGTGTGCCTGTGTTTCCTAAGATGGCCTTTGTTGGAACAGTTTGTCATCTTCCTTGGCTTGCTGGCTTTCCAAATCTTTTTTCCTTGTCCCAATAACTTGTCTTCAAGTTATTGGCTTTTTTGAATGGCAAGTAAACAAAAACGTGCATCGGAAATATATACTTCTATATTTTCTATAGTAAACTTGTATTACTGTTGTAGACAGCTAAGTTAGATGACATGTTAGAGGCAGTTAGGTAGGGCTAGGCCCTTGAAAGAGCCATTGCAGAGGATACAATATCTTACAACTATGGGGGAATCAGGCCCCTCCACTGTGGGACAGATCCCAAGACAAAAGATAAAACAAATGCACCCACATACTTCCCTAAGGATAAACACAAGGAATTGAAATTCTAATTATCAATTACCTTGAGAAAGCCACAGCGAGCCACTAATACAACCCCAAGGAAAGTCCATGTTCTACATTCATGCCCACTTGTTACATACTACTTCCTTCCCTACTCGATCCCAATTTAATCAATTTTACCTGAGCAATTATATTTATGATCTTATTGGCTGACCACAGTTTTGTCCCACTTCGTGCACATCTTGCGATTTCCCACTTTTCCCACCTTGAACCCACCTCATCTCATGGATTTGCTCCATAAAAATCCCTGGAAAAAGCAGGATCCTCAGCAAACCACTCAGAAAGCCTTCTGTCCCTCTCTCAGACAGAAGCTTTCTCTCCCTCAATAAACATATTCTGCTCTGAATCTTCATTGTTCCTACAATTCATTCTTCCGCTTGAAAGACTGTAAACCTGTGTGGGACATCTAGCAGACTGGAATTTTCTTTCTCCTATATAGTTTTAGCATGTCTTTGTGATCCATAACAGACACTCTCATCATGTGGATTGCTACTACCAGTTGTGAGCTTTTCATTTCTGTTTGCCCTCACTTCTGTCCCTGTCCTCCACTCCCAGATTCCTTTTCCATCTTCACAAAGTCTATGTCCTTGTTTCCTACCATGGACTTTTTTATTGTCTTGCCCTCTTACTATACTTGGGGTTTCTGTTGTAGTTAAGAGGAAAAAAGAGAATGTTATGTAGCGCTACCTCTACATCTACATAGTGTCTATAAATGACCTGGGTTTCCAAGTGAATGTGCAGATGTGCAGGGTTGGGAGGGCCAGAAAAGTGACTTCCCAAGTCGTTGTGCAATACCACAGGGGTTCTGTAAACCGCTGTTGTGAAATGGCAATTAAATTTGAGGGTTCACAAGCCTGTGCTCTGTTTTTAAGCTTCAGGCAAGTGTAGACTCAACTAAAGGGCTACATGAACAGAGAATTTCTACTTGAACCATAAAGGAATAAATCAAATATATTTTCCTGGTAGAGAGTGAGGAAAAATGCCTCTGCTAAAATATATCAGAATAATGTGATAATTTTTGATGTATCACTCTAAGTATAAAATTTTACTGCAAACTTTGCATGCTAAGCAGCCAGGAGCTGTTAGCAATCCAGCTCCTTAATCATGGTCTCATTAGAGCCAACACACATAATAAAAGGTGGCTTTTCTTGGAGCCATGCAGAACACACCCAGTTTCTTCATCATTGCTAAATAATGGTTTCAAAGCAAAATGTTCTTTGGTGTTTGGCCTTTATTTAAATTCTTTCTCTTTTAGAATTACCAAACCACCTAACGTGAATTTTTAACCTCATTTCTCTCTACTATATGTTGTTATGGAATTCTCTCTCCCTTCTTTTAATCCAAAACTTGTATATACCTTCTCACTTATTTGTGTGATGATCTGGCTAGTGTTTGATCTGACGCTGAAAAGTAATCCCAAAAACATCATGTACCAGACACTTCTGCTTACTTTATAATTCTCCAAAACCTGCACAGAAAAGGCACTGAGGGGTAAATATGTGTTGAATAAATGAAAAATAGGTGCTCCGTTTTATTTTGCTAAGGGGTAATATAACATTAAAATAGGAATAAAAATCCTCAATAAAATCCTCGCCACAAGAATACAATGAATCATCAAGATTATACACCATGACCAGGTAGGATTCATCCCAGGAATGCAAGGATGCTTCAATATATGCAAATCTATAAATGCAATACAATATATCAATAGAGCCAAAACCAAAAACCACATGATTGTGTCAATTGATGCAGAAAAGATCTTCAACAAAGTCCAACGCTCATTCATGTTCAAAGTCCTACAGAAAATCGGAATAGAAGGCCTCTATCTCAACCAATAAAAGCCATCTATGACAATCCAACAGCTTATATAATACTAAATGGAGAAAACCTGAAGTCTTTTACTCTCAAATCTGGTACAAGACAAGGATTTCCTCTATCACTACTCCTATTCAATATAGTTCTGGAATCATTAGTTACAGACATTAGACAAGAAAGAGAAATAAAAGGAATAAGAATAGGTAAAGAAGAAGTTAAACTATCACTATTTGCAGATGACATGATAACCTACTTGGAAGACTCAAAAAAGTCCATCAAGAAGCTACTAGAATTAATACACAAATTCAATAGCATAGCAGGCTATAAAGTCAACACACAAAAGTCAATAGCATTCCTCGACACAGATAACAAACACACTGAGAGAGAAATTAGAGAAATAGTACCTTTTACGATAGCACTGAAGAAAGTGAAATATTTAGGAATTAACCTAACTAAGAAAATAAAAGACCTTTTCAATGAAAACTACAGTACTCTGAAAAAAGAGATTCTAGAAGATTTCAGAAAATGGAAAGATATTCCTTGCTCCTGGATAGGAAGAACCAACATTGTGAAGATGGCCATGCTCCCTAAGTTGTTATACAGATCTAATGCAATTCCTATCAAAATACTATCAATGCACCTCACAGACCTGGCGAAATCACTCCTAAAATTTATTTGGAACCAAAAAAGAACCAGAATTGCAAAGACAATTCTGGGCAACAAAGGTAAGGTAGGAAGCACTAAAATTCCTGACCTAAAGTTATACTACAAAGCTATAGTAATAAAAACAGCATGATATTGGCAAAAAAATAGACCTGAGGATCAATGGAATAGATTAGAATATGCAGAAGCAAATACAAACACACTCAGACACCTTATCTTCAACAAAGGGAACAAAAACAAGCTTACTAGAAGAAAGATATCCTCTTCAACAAATGGTACTGAAAAAACTGGCTCTCTACATGCCAAAAACTAAAACTTGACCCAAGTCTATCACCATGCACTAAACTGAAGTCAAAATGGATTAAAGATCTAAATATTAAAAGAGAAACATTAAATCTCCTGGAAGAGCAAGTGGGAGAAAATCTTAAGGACATTGGGGTAGGCAAAAAGTTCATGGACAAAAATCAAAATGCATGTTTAACACTTGAAATCATCAACAAATGGGACCTCCTCCAGCTAAGAAGTTTTTGCACATCAAAAGAAATTACCAATAGAGTGAAAAGACAACCCATAAATTTTGAAAAAAATTTAATTAATGAGTATTCAGACAAAGGTCTTCTATTTAGAATTTATAAGGAACTAAAACCATTAGGGTCCCACAATTCAAAGACTCAATACAGAAATGGGCATCTGAGATGAACACACACTTCTCAGAGAAAGAAATTCAGCAAGCCTACAAATACATGAAAAAATGCTCCACATCGCCATCCATCCATGAAATGCAAGTTAAAACAACACTTAGATACCATCTCATCCCAGAAAAAAATGGCTACCATAAAGAAATCAACCAGAAACAAATGCTGCAAAGGCTGTGGGGGAAAGAGGAACCCTTCTCCACTGCTGGTGGGGATGCACATTGGTGCGACCATTATGGAAACTGGTGTGGAGCTCCTTAAAAAACTAGATCTGCAAATGCCATTCAATCCAGCTATCTTCCTACTGGGAATTTTCCCAGAAGAACTGAAAATATCATACCATAGCAATGTCTGTGCACCTATGTTTATAGCAGCCCAACTTGTAATAGCCAAATCTTGGAAATAACCAAAATGCCCATCATTTGAAGAATGGTTGAAAAAGATGTGGTATTTTTATACAACGGAATATTACTCAGCTATAAAGAATGATAAACTAGAAGCCTTCATATATAAATGTATGTATATTGAACATATACTCATAAGTGAAATAAATCAGACCTACATTTGTAAATACCATATAGTCTCCCTAGTATAAGAAATCTAAAGAATAAAAATGGAAAGGCATAACACAGCTGAATGGAAATCAAAGACCTATGAATTACCGAAAGGACTGGAAGCAGAAAAGAGAGGAAACATAGCAGGAGCAAAAACATGCACTTATGTACACAGGATGAATTAGATATCGGTCCTAAGAACCTTCAAAAGTTTCTCACATTGATGATAGCAACATGCAACACTAAAACTATGCTTTGAATGCATGTCATTTTGTACTCTTAGATGTGTACTGCTTCTAATGTAAACTCAGTTACTGCTATACTCTCTCTCAAGTAAATGGTTGGTTAACAAAAAAACAAAACAAGGTATCAATTGAGAATAAGAGACTAGGCAAAATGCCATAGGCTGGACAAGCTACAATTTTGTACATCCTGGAATTACTAAATGTCTGTGTAAAAATGTGTTAACTGCTTTTATCACATTCTATAGAGATTTATTAGAATATCAATGATTGAAGGAAAATACCAATGTCAAGCTAAGTCTAAGATGTTTGATATTCAGAAAGACAGTGATGTTAAGCTCAATTACCTATGTTATAGAGTAATAGTATCACGAAGCTTCTCTGCTGGAGGGTTGAGAATGTAAGTTAACAGACCAAAAATTGGAGAAAAAGAAGGGCTATGAGAATAGCCATCATTTTGGCTCTAGCCCTTCAAGGTCAGTGAGGACTCAGGACATAAGAGAACCTGTGCTATAACATCCTATAATTCAGTGGTTTCCCAAATTTTCTGTTTAAGGAGATTATGGGACCTCAGAGGAAAGGGATAAATGAAGTATAGTGTGTCTAGGGAGAGTCACCTAGGGAGAAAACATTCTCTCAGGCTTTCACAGAGAGCAAACTGGTCAAGCAATGGCCATGACTTGTCCCAATGGCTGACACTGACAACAGTTCTACAAAGCACTACATATGGTTCCAAATTTTATCCTGAGGAGATTTGACCTTGGAAAATACAAAAGATAAAAGTTTTGTTTTACGGGTCTTGCTTTAACTTGCCCTCGATCACCCAGCAAAAAAGCTTAATTATGAGGCATAAAATGCAGAGCTAGATTAGTGTGATGAGCTGTAAAAAGCTTAAATCAACAGCCTCCAACATTGCCAGTTTCACCAGTAACCCACTACAATTATGGAACATTGGCCTATATATACAACTGCTTCTTCTTAGTTCAAAGAGAAGAAAATTTTTTTCTTCTTTTTTCTTTCTTTCCTTACCAATATCAATTAGAAAATTTATCACGTCTATACCCTGTGCTCTGTATAACTACTATGAGGACAGCAATATGCAATGTGTCAATTATTGTGAATGTACTACCAACATGTTTTGAAACTAAAAAATAATAATAAAAATAATTCCACTAGCAGCAAATTCCCACTAATGTGTACTTCTGCCCATTTATAGAAAAAGGTATGGTAGAAAAAAAAAAACATACAGGAATCAAAAACTTGTGTGCCAAGGCCAGGCATGGTGGCTCATGCCTGTAATCCCAGTACCTGGGAGGCTGAGGCAGGAGGATCGATGTGAGTTCGAGACCAGCCTGGGCTACAAAAGTGAGTTCAAGGCCAGCCTGCACTACGTAGTAAGACCCTGTCTCAAAAAGACAAAAAAAAAAAAAACCTTCAGTGCCAGTCAAGATTTTGCTATCCGTTAGCTAGCTTTATGACATTTGTGTAAGGAAGGACAAGAGGCAGAGACCCTACAACAGGCTTTTGTGAAGGCAATGGGGCCTACAAATAAACATCTGGGTGCAGGCAGCTGGAGGATGAGAAGATCATCTGTCCAGAGCAAACAGAGGAGGCCTAATTTTTAGGGCTTGAAAGAAAGCAAGAGAAGTTACGTGAGACGGTCTTAGCAAATAGCAGTGGTCAAAGTTCTCAGGGTGTTCTGTGTAAACACTGGAAAGCTATTGATGTCTTGGCATTTGGTAGATTCCTTGCCTTATCTCTTCTTTTATGATATCCTCTGTTTGCCCAGGGCAAGAGCCATGAGGCTAAGCCAGGTTTTCTCTGAGAAAAATACTGCTATTGACAAACAGATTGGCTGCTGGGAAAGTCCTGCCCCAAGGAAGTCTGACAACTTGGGACAAACGCAACTTGTACTCATTTTATCTTCTGGGAAATGGGAAAATGAAAGCTATCACACAATAGTGGTTAAAAAACATGCTACATGTTGATACTGGAAACTTTCTGGTTGATTTCTACATAGGAGTTTAAACTTACGTCTCTTAACATTGTGTCTCAAGAAAAAATCCCCTCTCACTCTGTGCTATGACATATGTATCCCTCTACAATGAATATCAGCATTTATTAGAAGAAAATAAAATATTGCATTACTGTCCTGCCGTCTATCTGGGTCTGAGGGTCCCTGAAGCTGAAAGAGGTAACTTAACTGATCCTTTTTATAGAAATAATTTTCAGCTTTGCAGATTTTTGTCCCAGAAAAAGATTTTTCCAAGAAACATCAATAAGAGGCAAGAGGAGGGTTTATTAGAGACATAGATTGCTGAGAGAAATGAGACACTTTACGAGTAGGAATTGGGTATATTTAAGATGAGTGATCCAGGATGTATGTTGTTACTGTAAGGTTCCAATGCAAGCCACCTACATGCATTCGAAGGTGAGATGTGCTGCTATTAGGGCAATAGGGCAACTCAGTGAAAGAACACAACCAGCCTGAATTTGGAGTTCTGAGCAAGGACTAACTCAAAGGAGAGTCTGGGTCACATTTGAGGAGCCGGGTAAGGATGAAGTTGTGGGTTAGTGGGACAGGATTAGGTAGAGTGAGGTGAGGAGAAGTGTGAGATCAGGGGAGCAAGAATACCCGAGTATGTGGCCCCAGCAATCACTAAAGTTCTGCTGTAGGTGTTCTATGACCAAGCAGGTGGGCTGGGTGGGCTGTATCCTAGCAAACTAGGCAGGATTCGCTGGGCTCAAGAGGCTGTATGCATCAATTTGCAGAAACTTGTGGGGAGAGTGAGAGAGCTGTCATTTCTTGGGTTTTAAAGATAATAAAGAAAAAATAAGGTGATGATTCGGTCAGGTTTGGGGGCTGTGGGGGGTGTGACCCAGAAAAGTCCCTTTGGCTTTGAAGGTATTGTAATCTGGTCTTGAAGGTCAGAGACTTCGATGGAGATTTGTTTGAGGCGGAGCTGAAAAATGGTGAATGGAGACTTAGTCTGGCTGGCCTGGTGCCCACAAGCTATTCCCATTCCTGTTAGGAGGAAAGTTAACTAACTGGACAGCCAGATAAAGTGATGGTGTGGTTTAATGGACAGTTCAGTGTTTTTCTTTTGTAGGAATGTGGGCTGAGGGCTGGGAACAAAGGAAGAAGCAGAGCAAGGAAATTTAGGATTTGGAAACTCAGGTGAGAGCAGTGCCTCTGGCTGTTTTGTCAGATAGGTGGTTTTGGGGCTATAAGGTTTGATGGGATAGGCAGTGGAGGACAGCCACCACTGGTGGCAGGTTGAATGTCTCTCTCTGTGAGAGTTTTTGTGTGGCTTCTGTTGGTCATGAGTGATTTTGTGTAGTGAGGAGCCAAGAGGAAGCCTAGATAAATGTTTAGGTTAAGGCTTTGAGATTTTTTTAATTTAATTTTTATTGCATTTAATAAGAAATAACAATGCAACAGTTTCAAAATACATTAGTAGTACATTTCCAGTATTTGACACAATGCATATTGTTGTCCTCCTAGTAGCTGTACAGAGCACAAGGTGTAGACATGATAATTTTTCTAACCATTATTGAGATTTGCCTATTGTAAGGTGGTTTTCAGGATAATGATTGGGTCTCAATTAGATAACTAGGATAGGAAAGGACATTATGTGTCTGGAGCCAGAGACAATAGCATATGTCATCTAGTGCCTATTAGGAGTTTGGAAGGAGCTTTTTCTGTGAAACAGGTATTAGATGCCCATGATGGTATTTCAATGTATATCAGGAAAAGTGGTTGGTGGGTGGTTTGAAGGCAGTTGTGAATATCCTGAGCCAGGCAGGATATGGGGGGTTGGGATTATACAGAGGTCTGGCTATGAGGCCAGAGTTGGAAGCCAAGAAGTAGATTTGTAGGGGAATATCGACTGGAGGACAAGTGATTAAATGAGAGCTTTGCAATCAGTTCGTGATTGCCCACAAGGTGGGAATAAGGTGGAGCCTGGGTATTAAATAATCATCTGGGCTAGCTATGAAAAGAAAGGAGAGGGGTATATGAATGACAGTCTTGGGGAGATTCAGATAGTATCAGCATAGGGGAGCACTTTATTGTTGAGAAGTGGAGTCTGGTCAAGATAATGACTGAGAGCCTGGTTGAGTAAGTGGAGCCTGTCCCTGAAGCCTTGAGAGAAGACTGTCTAGGTGTCCAGCCCATGGTGGGGTTGGCCTAAGTGATCCTAGGTTTTGGCATCAGCTGTCAAGTCAAGTTTATTGAGGTTGGTTGTTATAGATAGGATTATGGAGGGTCAGTAGGATAGGCTTATGTGGAATGAGGTGAGGGTAAATGTGACATTGGGGGAGTGAAAATAGCTTACTATGTGCCACAGCA
This sequence comes from Capromys pilorides, assembly GCA_004027915.1. Lineage (NCBI taxonomy): Eukaryota > Metazoa > Chordata > Mammalia > Rodentia > Capromyidae > Capromys > Capromys pilorides. The sequence continues at coordinate 9,660 of PVKN010011321.1, read as the reverse complement.
ATGGCTAATGTTCTGTTATAGGTGCACTGTGACCTAGATGGTAGGGAGGGTGTGCCATGTCCCTAGGCTCAGGAAGCTGGTAATAACCATTCCAGATACTCTGGTGGCTGATGGTAGGTAGCCAACTACATTAGTTAAAAATATTATAGGCAATCACACAAAGCTAGGCTCTGGAGAAAGTCAGTGCAGAAGATAAGACCACATTCCAACTGTGGCTGGAGGCACATTCATCAAAGGTCAGTCCTCAGGATAAAGGAAACTACTACACCCACATACTTCTGAGGGGTGAACAACCATGACTGATATCCTAAATAGGCATCAATCACCTTGGGTGTGGGGTCAAAACTTCCCTGGCCCATCCCATCCAGGAAAAGTCCTTGTTCATTCCACATACATTTGCTATATGATTTGCTTCCCCATTTGACCAATATTACCTAAGCAACTATACTAATCTTACTGGCTCACCACAGTTTTGTCTCACCATACCCACCTTGTGATTTTCCAATGGATTAATATTACCTAACCAACCAGTAACCTTATTAGTCAACCATAGTTTTGTTCCACCTTATACCTGCGTGATTGCCACATCCAGTGCAGCTCTTGAGACTCTGAAGGCAGGATGGTGGAGGATGAAGAATACAAGACAAGAGCTAGAATACACAAAGCTGAGGTCAGGTGGAGCTCCCTCTCCTGATGGGAGAAAGGAACTGCCCAGTCACTGCAGTGCATTTACTTATAGGATCAATAGAAGGTTGATGTTAAGGGGAACCTCTCTCCTGATAAGAGAAAGGACTGCCAAACAACTATAGTTCAATTTATATTAAATAATTAGCACATCAGGCTACATACAGAGAATTTAAGGAGAGGTTAAGATGTGGGAAAATATTCACCAAAATGTCATGTCCTGCTGGTTACCAGGGGATCATGGGAGGAACTGTCTATATTTTCCCAGGGGAAGGCCACGTCACAATGTGTTAGGTCCCTGAGTTGCATACGCTTCTCATGGGGACCTGCCAAACTCACAAGAAGCAGTGGCTTTGGCCTAGATACTTGAGGTACAGACAGCTTAACTCCCAACCCCTCATAATTTTGTTTTAAAAAACTTTTCTGAGAGGTGAGGTCCCTGGCAATCCTCTTTCTGGGTCCTTCTCTGTCTCTCTTAAACAGAAGCCATCTTTCTTTCAGTAGATATTTCCTACTGTTAACCTCTGTTGTCCCTTAGAATTTATTCTTCATTTTTGGGTAACACAAACTCAGCATATTAGACATCCAGCAGGTTGAAAGTTATAATACTTGCCTTATATTATTTAAATTATTTCAAAGTGCTATATCATCCCTATATCACCGTCAGTGCCCACTAGGATTGCTATTTTTTGGGTGGTGGAGGAAGCATAATTTACAGGTGAAAAGAATGGGTCCAAGCCTGGATTGACAGGTCTATTGTGTTTAAGAACTTTACAATTTTTTTTGAATGATTTCCTGGAAGAGAAAAAGACTTGAAGAACTTTCATGTCTTAAAGCTGCAATTAAGTACAACTTCAAAATCTTAATTTCCTTGTCTCGTTTTTGTGTAACTTTTATTTCTCCCATTACACCTCACTAAGCACTGCTCAGAACACAGAGAAGGAGCAATGAACGCAAAGTCAGGATGGTTAGTCTACTAACTGTAGGTCCTAAGCCACAGTTGGGCAGCTCCCTCTGCCAACAGCTACTGGGCCAGACAGCAATCATAAAGGCTACAATCTATCATTCCCACCTCCCCAGCCTGGGCTCTGAAGGTCTGAGTGTGTAGCTCTGGCTTTTTGAGGGTGTAGCCAGCATCACACAATTGAAACTTTAAAAATTCAGGGTCTTTTGTCCTCTAGGGACAAGTGAGTTCCTGAAGCCTAGGGCATAAAGAGTTTCCCCCACCTCCCTTCAGCCCAAGTGAATGAGCAGAATGTGCACATGCCAACACCAGAAGGGCTGGAGCCCCGTTTATTTTCCACAAAAAAAGGGAACAGTGAACTGAAGATAACCGGAAGTGATAATGCAAGTCTCTGTGCTCTCCTGCCACTCTGTTCCTTACTATGAAAGTTTCTTGCCCACCTGTAACCCAAAAGATGGAGATCTGAGGCAGATAGACTCATCTATCCTCTCAGAGTGAGCTTTGAATAAGTACTCGATTTTTTACCCAATTATATGGCCTCCTTTGACTTGATCAGCAGAGGAACCTGAAAACATGAGCCTAAGTGGCTGGTAACAAGTGTACATGGGGAGAGGGAACTTTTAACATTTCAAGTAAAGATTATTTGCACAGAACATGAATACTGGGAAGAAATGCAAGAAATTGAACCACAACATTTCAAGCCAAGAGAGGTTTGTTCATTTTAAAGAAATAATTCAAATAATGCAAGGACAAGAAACAACTCGTGTGCAGGCTGTTCTTTAAAGTTATGTAAGTTTTATCTGGAAAATTAGAATGAGCTTTGCCATTAGGGCAGAATGAATGGATAGAATCAGCGGAGCCTGGGCCACTAACTCATGCCTTGAGTCTTCTTCCTGTCACTTGGCTGAGTCTGTTGAGTCTCCAGCAGAGACTGAAATAAGGATCCTATCCCGCCTTTGTAAAATAAGTTTATAGACTCAGTGGCTCCCGTTATGGAAAAAGAATTTTCAGGATGCATCAGTAAGACAGACAGGAGAAGGATTTATTTTAGGATGCACTCAAGAGTGGAGTGCCAGTGCTCAGAGGAACGAGGCATGTTGTAAGCCAGAGTGGGGTACCATGAAGAGGGTGTCTTCAAGGCTGGTGATCTAGGATGCATAGTCTCACTGTCCAGTTAATATGCAAACCATCGACATGTGTTTGAAGTAGAGATATGCTGTCCACCAATATTGCTGTTTCTGAGGGTGGAGTAGACATAATTTACAAGTGACAAGGATAGAGTAAGAGCCCTGATTTACAGGGTTATTGTAAAAGGAACTTTACAAGATTTTTGTTTGTTGTTGTTTTTCTTTTGTTTTCATTTTGATTTGGTTTGGTTTGACAATGAATTTTCTGGAGAGAAAAAGCCTTTTGTGTTGAAGCTGCTGTTTAACTTGAAAATATAATTTAGCCAGGCATAATGAGACACACTTGTAGTTCCAGCCCCTGGGAAGCTAAGGCAAGAGAGTTGCCTCAAGTTTGAAGCCAGCCTGGACTACATAGCGAGTTCAAGGCCAGTCTGAGCTACATAGCAAATCTCTGTTGAAAAAAAAAAAAAAAAAGTAATTTAAAAATCTTTACTTTCTTGTCTCCTTTCTGCCTAGTTTCTACTTTTTTCTGTCCTATCCCAGACTCATGTAAGAGATGTGTGAAAAGAACTCCAGAAAAGAAGGTAGAAGTACACAAGCGCAGCCTAACCAGACTTCACTATCAGATCTGGCTTCTGCAGATAGGTTTAACAGTTAGCTCTATTGTAAAGGCTATTTAAAAACATAGCGAGAAAATAGATTCAACAATGGGCCAAACAAAGCAGCCTGTTCTCGCCATTAAAGAACAACAAAACTCAACTAGCCTTGGCATTCCAGTGCCATCTGCAACTTGTAAGGTAAGTGTAACAGCCAGATGGTGTCTCTCATGTTAGCTTCTGTCAAGGATTTACCACCTAGAGATGAACCATCTTGGTCCAAGACAATGATTGATTTGTCCTGCTCATCACAGCCCTTGATTTTTATGCTATATGATAAGAGAGACTCTCCATTAACTTACTCAAAGTAAGCCTGCCTGGAAATACATGACAATGTATATAACCAATTGTGGAATATCCTGTTATCTTCCTTTTGTACTTCCTTATAACAACCTATGTACGTGACTATAAAACCCCCAGATGGGGCCAGTAATTTAGACCTTAGTGTCCTTGAGCTTGCTAGTATAGTAAAATCAGCCTTCCAAGTGTGTCTGGTGCCATGTCTTCCATCTGGTCTGCTCCCATTCCCACAACACTATATACTAAGATGTACATCTTTATCAGTTTCCAATTGTCTGAATATTTTATAGAGAAAATATTAATGGAGCCACCTAGGAGATTTGTGGGAACATACCATAAAAATATCATAAATGTTTGTCTTTAAAAATTAATACATTAAAGACACACTGCCATTAATCCTGCTCTCACTTTTGTTGCATCTGGGATGGTCATCATTGCTCTGCTGATTGGATGAGCAGCCAACTGGGATCACACAAACTCAGTTGCAAATTAAAGAGGTAGAGTTTAAGAAAGGAAGGTACTTTGTTGCTAAGGAGGAAGAAGCAGAGGATAGAAAGCTGCTTTGGAGAAGGGGCAGAGGACCCAGATGGATACCCATGGGTCTTTGTATCTGGCTTCCCTTATGGTGTTCTGGGAGGACCCTTCCCCTTTTGAACTTGTCACAATCTGATTGGCTATCTGAGAGGATCCCAAGTCACAAAATTCTAATCAGGCACCCCTGCCTATCTGCATATTCCTTGTGGTGTGCCTTGAGATTTTTCCTGCCCAGTTGTTCTTGTCAAGGCCTTATCTCAAGAATTCATAGGTTGGTTAGTGAGGTTTAATTGATTACGTCGACTTGAGTAAGAGAAGCTTAACTAATTTGTCCAGCAATCCACACCCCAGGGAGTGGAAGGCCTGACTTAGAGCAGCTGGTCATCTGGATGGTATAAAGGGAAATGAGGAAGGGCGGATCTGCTTCTGTTTCTTAGGAGGATTCTTTGTCTTCACCTCGGACATCATCTCCTGGGTGCCAGTACAGACTCCTCAGTCTTCTGTCACAGACCCATTGCCCTCCTGATATGGACTCCCATGGACACTGTAGCTCACTACAGACCTTGCCAACACCCTGCGTACTCTTCCTCATCTGGGTGGGCAATGTGAGCCAATATTCTAAACTTCTATAGATGTATGTATCTTGGGTTATATCTGTTTCTGTACAGCTAGGAAGAGACTTATAAACAATTCAAAGTTAGTGATTGGGCTAGGGAGATAGTTTGGTGGTATGAATTCTGCTGGATACTGTAATCCCAGTACTGGAGAAGCTGAGACAAGAGGATCACTATAAGTCTGAGCTACATAATGAGATCATGTCCCAAATGAATAAATAAATAAATGGTTAAAAAAAATAAAAGCTATTTAAAGTTAGAAGTTAAGAGGATATAGGGGTATCTAGTGTGGTGATATGATGACCCTAGAGTAAAGAATATAATTTGCATATATATTTGAACATATAAAACTAAATAAGTTTTCCTTAGGTAGCACCCTCCCCTCTTAGGTAGTCCTTGTACTTTATGGAGGTGAGAGGTGCTACAGGCTACTTTGTCTCTAGGTCCTATGCTTCTGGCTTGCCTATGGCCTTCCTGTCAGCCCGTCCTAATGCCATTTGGTGCCCTTATTTATCCATGTTTTTGTTTTTTCCTTCTCTGTCCTTGTCCTTTTCATTGTTCCCTCCAGTAAGTTTTAATTAATTCTAGTCAGAAAGCCTATTTAGGCCCTTATTCTATGTTTTCCCTGCCTAGAGACTCCTTTTCCCTCCATATTGAATATACATATCCCATCAACAGTACCTGTCTGGGGCTGGTGAGATGGCTTAGCGGTCTAAAGCGCGTGCGTTGGGAAGTTTAGGCCACTGCAGGGACCACAGCTCGATCCCAGGTACCACATGCTGGGCCGCTCCCCACCCCGCAGGGAAGGCTGAGCCAGCCATAACACAAACAAATATGTAATGTGGTTGAAGAAAATAAAATAAACTTTAAAAAAAAAAAAAAAACCAGTTCCTGTCTGTAGTTGCCCCATTGTGACTCTGTTTCCTGAATTAATTAAAAACATTTATCTTGCATTGTCATTTTGACTTTGGGGAAAAAACAGAAGTCAAACAGTTCCAAACCCAGTGAATACAATGAATGAAGATTGTCTTCCTTTTCCCATTGCTAAGACAAAATACCTGATGCTCAAATTTAAGGAAGGAAAGGCTTTCTTAGTTCATAGATTGTAGAGATTTGAGCACGTAGTTGGCTGGCTCTAGGGCAGGGTGGCTTTGTAGAGAACAGTTCCTGGTGGACAGAAGACAGAAAAGTTAACAAAAAACCTTAACATTGTCTTTCTGCCCACTTGATACTTTACTTAGGCTGCTGGGACAAGGGTTGTGCCAAACAGCTCAGTGAATTGATTATACCTACACATTTAACCCCAGAATCTCATACTCTAGATTCAGCTACCTCTGAAAGCCCACCACCCCCATGACTGCATGAAGACATCTAGACACAAACGATAACAAGAGTACAAAACAATGTTTTTATGAGCCCACCTTTCCATTGGATGTCACTAAGAAGCAGCACTCACAGTTTTCTTCATTATACTTTGTTAAGATACTCATAAAAGATAGCTTCCAGAACTGCTTTAGAAAGTGACAAAAATGATGGCATAGCACATTTAAAGTAAGTAGGGGATGTTTCAAGGAAGATTAGTGACAATGTTTCCTCTATTGTAATATGTTTTCTTAAATATACAAGCATTCGTCATATATTGTGATCTTTACATATTGTTTACTATCCCAGTTCTTAGTAACTTCTCAGTAGACCTAATTATTGTATTATTATAAGTCTATGCAAATGCAAGAACATTAATAGTTTTTCTTTTTCTCAATCAGTATTTAACAATGTGTTACTAAAAAAAAAAGCAAGACAATTCAACTAATAGCTATCCTTAATCTGATGCCAGGCTCTTCCTGCATTTGTGGTAGTTATAAATACAATCTTTTTACTCTTTCGGACTCTTATACTAGCAAGATAGTACGATATTTACATGCAAGTCTGATTTATCTCACTTAAGAGTATGATCTTGGACCAGGGAGATAGCTCAGTAGAATAAGTGCTTGCCTGGCAAACACAAGGTCCTGAGTTCAATCCCCATACTACAAGAGAGCAAGAAAGAGAGAGAGAGATTGTATGGTCTCTAGTTGAATCCATTTATCTATAAAAGCCTCACGTTTATCTTTTTTATTTATTTTATATTACTTTTTTATTCCTTTTAAGAAGAAATAACAATGTGACAGTTTCAAAACATGTTAATAGTACATTCCCAATATTTGACAAAATGCATATTGTTGTATTCCTAGTAGTTACACAGAGCACAGGGTGTAGACGTGATAATTTTTCTAATCATTATTGGTATAAAAATTTCTTCTCATTGAGCTAAAAGTAGTTGTATATATAATCCAATGTTTCATAATTGCAGTGGGTTATTGGCAAAACTGACAATATTGGAAGCTGTTGATTTAAGCCTTTTACAACTAAGCATACTAACCTAGCTTTATGTTTTATGCCTCCTTGTTAAACTTTTCTGCTGGGTGGTTAAGGAAAAGTTAAAGCAAGACCAGTATAACGAAACATGTAACTTTTGTATCTCCCAAGTCAGTCAAATCCTCAGGATTGACTTTGAAACCATGAATAGTGATTTGTAGAACTGTTGTCAGAGTCAGCCATATGAAAGAGTCACAGCCATTGCTTGACCAGTTTGCTCTCTGTGAAAGCCTGAAAGAATGTTTTCTCTCTAGGTGACTCTCCTTAGACACACTATATATCTTCAGTCCCTTTCCTCTGTAGTCCCATAATCTCCTTGAACAGAAAATTTGGGAAACCACTGAGTTATAGGATGTTATAGCACAGGTTCTCTTATATTCTGAGTCCTCACTGATCTTGAAAGGCTAGGGCCAAAATATTGGCTATCCTTGTAGCACTTCTTTTTCTCTAATTTTTGGTCTGTAAACTTATATTCTTAAACTTCCAGAAGAAAAGCCTAGTGATACTATTACTCTATAACATAGGTACTTAAGCTTAACATTGCTGTCTTTCTGAGTACCAAACATCTTAGACTTAATTTGGAATTGGTATTTTCCATCAATCATTGATATTCTAATAAATCTCTATAGCATGTGATAAAAGCAGTTACACATTTTCACACAGAAATTTAGAAATCTAGGCATATACAAAATTGTAGACTGTCAATCCTATGGTATTTTTCCTGGACTCTTACTCTCATTTAATATCCTTTTTTGTTTTCTTGTAAACCAACCATTTACTTGAGAGAGTATAGCAGTAACTGAAATTACATTAGAAGAAGCACACATCTAAATGACCAGAATGACAGGCATTCCAAACATAGTTTTAGTGTTACACATTGCTATCCTCAATGTGATAAACATTTTGGAAATTCTTAGAACCGTTATCTAATTCATCCTGTGCATGGTTTTGCTTCTGTCATGTTTCCTATGTTTTCTGCTTGCAGTCACTTTGTTGTTTAGACCTTAAGTACTTGATTTCCACTCAGCTGTGTTATGCCTCTCCATTTTGATTTCTTTTGAGTTCTCACACTAGGGAGACTACAATATTTACACATGTAGATCTGTTTTATTTCACTTATGAGTACATGTTCAAGATACATCCATTTATATATGAAGTATTCTAGTTTATCAATCTTTATAGCTGAGTAATATTCCATTGTATAAAAATACCACATCTTTTTCAACCATTCTTCAGATGATGGGCATTTAAGTTGTTTCCAAGATTTGGCTATCACAAATTGGGCTGCTGTGAATATAGGTGCACAGATATCACTATGATAGGATGTTTTCAGTTCTTCTGGGAAAATTCTCAGTAAGGGTATAGCTGGATTGAATGGGATTTCCAGTTCTAATTTTTTAAGGAGTCTCCATAGTACTTTCCATAATGGTAGCACCAATCTGCATTCCCACCAGCAGTGGAGAAGGGTTCCTTTTTCCCCACAGCCTCTCCAACATTTATTGTTGGTTGATTTCTTAATGATAACCATTCTTTCTGGAGTGAGATTGTATCTAAGTGTTGTTTTAATTTGCATTCCATGAATGGCTAGTGATGTGGAGCATTTCCTCATGTATTTATAGGCTTGTTGAATTTCTTTCTCTAAGAAGGGTGTGTTCATGCCAGATGCCCATTTCTGGTTTGGGTCTTTGAACTTTGAGGCCCTAATGATTTTTAGTTATTTATAAATTCTAGATAGAAGACATTTGTCTGAATATTTATTAGTTAAAATCTTTTCAAAATTTGTGGGTTGTCTTTTCACTCTGTTGGTAATTTCTTTTGACATGCAAAACTTCTTAGCCAAAGGAGTTCCCATTTGTTGATACTTTCAAGTGTTAAACGTGCATTTTAATTTTTGTTCATGAACTCTTTGCCTACTCTGATGTCTTTCAGATTTTCTCCCACGTTCTCTTCCAGGAGATTTAATGTTTCTCTTTTAATATTTAGACCTTTAATCCATTTAGACTTTAGTTTAGTGCATGGCTATAGACCGGAGTCAAGTTTAAGTTTTCAGCATGTGGAAAGCCAGTTTTTCCAGCACCGTTTGTTAAAGAGGCTATCTTTCTTCCAGTAAACATGTTTGGCCCCTTTGTCAAAAATAAGGTGGCTGAGTGTGTTTGTATTTGCTTCTGCATATTCTAATCTATTCCAGTGACCCTCAGGTCTATTTTTTTGCCAATGCCACGTTGATTTTATCACAGTAACTCTGTAGTATAACTTTAGGTCAGGAATTGTAATGCCTCCTGCCTTGTCTTTGTTGCCCAGTATTGTCTTTGCAATTCTAGGTCTTTTATGGTTCCAAATAAATTTTAGGATTGATTTCTCTAGGT
>PVKN010011320.1:0-21785 GCA_004027915.1 Capromys pilorides | reverse complement strand
CACTTAGATTGATAGCATGTTTTGCTATTCTGTATTTTCCTAGTACGAGATGCTGGCTTAGTTGACATCTTTTTTGTTCTCCTCTTGTTGTAGTTAACAGGAACACAAAAAACAGTCAAATAAAGTATTAAATTCTTCACATATACCATGTATTAGAATAAATGCATTTAGAAATAACATTTTCAAGGCTGGGGAGATAGCTCAGCAACCTAAGTGCTAGCCTGGCAAGCACAAAGTTTCAAGTGCGATCCCTGGTACCACATGTCATGCTGGCCCCAGAACCCCAGGTGTACCATGAGAGTCCCCAAACCAGGCATGATAGCACATGCTTGTAATACTAGTGCTGGTGAGGCTGAGACAGAAGGATCACTAAAAGTCTGAATTGCATAGCGAGACACTGTACCAAAAGAATTTTTAAAAAGTAATAAAAAAAGAAAGAATACTTCTTAATTGTATATGTGCTTATAAAACTTAAATGATAATGTCAGAAATAAATTTTATTTGATCTGCAATATAAACACAAGAAAAAATCCACCACAGAAATAAACTTTGCTTCAGATATTACAACTAAGACACTGTTCATGCATGACAATTTCATGTTCTACACACAAGTATCACTTATACTGATAGCATATATGTTTTGCTCTTCTGTGCTTTTCTAGTACAAGATGTCAGCATAGCTGACATTTTTTTTTTGTTTGCCTGTTGTTATAACAGGGCTTTCTGATGCCTGCTGTTCACCTGTCAGCTCTGCAGTGTGCTCCACGATTTTGTTTTGCATAGTCCCCTGGACAGAAACATTTTGTTTTTCCTCTGCCATAAATGATCTCTTATGAGTTCCAGTACCAATTCTCTAATTGCTCCCTGATATTTTGCACTTGCTATTTCCTTTGTAAGCTATCAAACTGTGTTATATATGTACAGGATCAAGTAGAACAGAACCAATGGCAAATAATTTGTGTTCCAAGTGACATCGTAGTTTCTTCCAAACTCATCAATACATCTACTCCAGAAACCTTTGATTTTGTTGTAGGAAGTTTCTATCTCAGGCTTTCATTGTGTTAAGGTTTCTCTATTCATATTTTAATCATAATGAAATGTCAAAATCAGCAGTACCAGTTTTTTTCTTTGCCACATGAGACCAAAGTTATATCTTACTGAAATTCAAAGATTATAATATACAATTCCCTGTTTTGAATTACAATATTTTATTTTGAATTCCTACTTTGTTGCTGCATGTAGTTCCTGTACTAATCAACTTACACTCTGTTAGCAAATACAATATTAATAGGAAACCAGTAAAACAGTTGTCAAACATCACATTCCAATTAGATTGGGAGATAGGAGCAACAAGTCCCTTCACAGTATCTTTTGGTTTATGACTATATGAATACGGATCTTGTGGCTGAATTCTGGGATATATGTCTAAATTGAAAGCATAAGTCATTGCACCTACAAGGGTATAAATTTGTATGCCCTATTTTGACCCAACATAAATCTTTCACATTTTTGCATTACCATGAGAAATTCCTGCTAATACAGTAGATCTATGACTCTTCAGTTCAGCTGGGGAGGTGTCATAATAACCACATTTTTTAATATGGCTAGTGAGACATACAGGACATTTTTACTGCATTTCAGCCTTTTTGTATTTCTTAGCATCTTGTAGCATTTCATCTGTACAGTTTCCTACACTGAATGACAATGACAACATTCTGCCTAAGACCTTTCACCCTGACAAGATGCTCACTGTATTTTCAGATTTAATTCTAACATGGGATTATTCCATCTGGTATCATGGCCATTTTTACATTTTGAATAGTTAAACACATACTCACATTACTATTTTCTTGGTCATATGAAATAAGGAAATCTTCATTCTAGCCTTTTAGATGTGTGCTGCTTTCAATGTAATTTCAGTTACTGTTATACTCTCTCTCTCTCTCTCAAGTAAATGGTTGGTTTACAAGAAAACAAAAAAGGGCATTAAAAGAGAATAAGAGAATAGAAAAAATACCAAAGGATGGACAGGCTAAAATTTGGTACATGCTTATATTTCTAAGTATCTGTGTACAAATTTGTAACTACTCTTATCACATTGTGTAGGGATTTATTAGAATATCAATGATTGATGGAAAATACCAATTCTAAGTTAAGTATAAGATGTTTAATATTCAGAAAAACAATTATATTAATCTCAAGCACATATGTTTTAGAGTAACAGTATAACTAAGCTTTTCTTCTGGAGGGCTAAAAATGTAAGTTTACAGACCAAAACTTAGAGAAAAAGAAGGGCTACAAGGATAACCAATATTTTGGCCCTACCCCTTCAAGGTCAGTGAGGATTCAGGACAGAACAGAACCTGTGCTATAACAGCCTATAACTCAGTGGTTTCCCAAATTTTCTATTCAAGGAGATTAAGGGACCACAGAGGAAAGGGATTAAAAATATATAGTGTGCCTAAGGAGTGTCACCTAGAGAGAATACATTCTCTCTGGCTTTCACCGAGAGCAAACTAGTCAAGCAATGGCCGTGACTCATCCAGATGGCCTACACTGACAACAGTTCTACAAAGCACTGCACATGGTTCCAAAGTAAATCCTGAGGGTATTTGACTGACCTTGGGAGATACAAAAACTACATGTTTTGCTATACAGGTCTTGCTTTAACTTGCCCTTAACCACCCAGCAGAAAGGTTTAAACATGATGCATAAAATGTAAAGGTAGTTTAGTATGCTGAGCTGTAAAAGGCTCTAATCATCAGCTTCCAACATTGCCAGTTTCGCCAGTAACCCACTGAAATTATGGAACATTTGACTATGTATACAATTACCTTCTCTTAGATCAAAGAGAAGAAATCTATTGTACTAATAACCATTAGAAAATGTATCATGTCTACACTCTGTGCTCTGTATAACTACAATAAGGACAATAATATGCATTGTATCAATTATTAGGAATGTATACTAACATGTTTTGGAACTATCACATTGTAATTTCTTATTAAAAGTAATAAGACTAATAATAATTAATTAAGAAATAAGGAAATCTGCATATCAGTAAATTCCTGCTCCATTTCATTGTCACAGGAACTTTGGTTCACATGATCAGCAGCAAAGTCCTCCCACTTCTCCTCCTTCTCCTCCTCCTCCTCTTCAGCAGTAGCAGCAGTAGCAGCAGCACACACTTCTACCCACTATGAGAGCATGCATTTTACCATAGTGTACTATCATCATCGACACATGAACAATATGATGATCTACTTTAGATTTCCTCCAACACTTGTAAATCTGTTTTTTCTTGTGCCATTGTACTGAATTGGGCTAATGCTACTGGGAAAAAAAATCAAGAGAGAACTTCTTTTAACAAATCTTGAAGTGGTGGAGGTCTATTGTGCCATGTGCAATGCTGGGGTAAACATAGGCAAAATGAGCCACATGGAGCTCATTTTACCACTCTTAAAAACATGAAAATACCTTGGCATTCATCATACTAAGTGGGTAAACATATAGACTGCTTACTGTGTCCCTCAGGGAAAGGTTCTGAGACACACAGATAGTGCTATGCAAAGTACAAAGTTAAGTGGTAGGATGGCTAGACCTAATCACATGTTTGTAATATGTCTAAAACAGTCTGTATGTTTGGTCAGTGGAGGCTCAGCCTCCAACATCCCCCCAAAGCACCTAGTGATCACTGGGAACAGTAGACCATTGAAAAAGTTGAAGTAGATAATGAATTATTACACTTAAAAGTGTTACACATTTCCAAATTTTACAAGGTGTATAACCTTAGGAACACATTGCCGGCACTCCTTGGGGAGTCTTGGGTAGGTCCTGAAACTTGAGCTTTATCACCCTTCTGGTGTGGCATGTCTATACTTCAGATTTTAGCATAATGATTTTCTGGAAGCAAAATAATATAGGTGTGTATTTCCACATGGCCAAGGGACCAAAAATATTTTTCTTCTTGATCCATTTGCAAGAGGACAATGTTATATGCATTAAAATATCCAGGTCTATATTTTTGTCCCTGTTTATAATGCAACTCAAACTCTTCCCTGTGGAGTCTTTTAAGATCCTTCCTACTCCACTTCACCTTTAGTAGAGTGCAGCAATGAGTTTGTTTTAAAATGCAGACTGTTGATTTCCAATTGAGGGAGAAAAGTGAAAACAAAGGAAATAAAAGGTCAAAGCATCCCCCAGGTGAGTCACAAAGCTATTTATGTATTTTCTTAAGTTCATGTCTAAGAATTGGATGAAAAGTCACAATTCAGAGAGGTTGAGTGGGATGGAATGAAAAATTCACAGTGCTGTGACAAAACTCGGTCTCCACACCCTGCCTGTCAATGACTTACAGAATCAGACAGCAGCCCAGAAAGGGAGAAATCAGCAGTGCTCACTCTGAACAAGGAAAGGTTGCACCAGAGATGAGAAATGACAGGCCCACTGGGGCGGAAGGATTTGCAGGGCCAGTTGTAGATCATGACCCTGCCCATGATGTCCTGGGACAGATCCTGAATGAGCCAAGGGAAGGAGGAACAAGGCAAAGGCCACTTTGGAGCCTTCCACAGTAGGAAGGAACTCTTAGCACAAGATCAAGCAAAGACTGGGCTCCAGCCTCCACCTGCAAATTCATGCTGAAAGGCATCAAAGCAAAAAATTCTCTCAAGAATGACTTATTCACCATTCTGGCACACAAACAGGCTCATTTTGCCACTAAAAGTTAATTAACTAACTGAAATCAAGGCACCAAAATGTGCATCCTTCCAGCATCATAGACAGCCCTCTGCATCCATGGATCCAACCTCCTGAAGACTGAAAATATTTGGGAAAAAAAAGAAAAAAAACTTGCTTCTGTTACAAACTTGTGTAAAGTTTCTTTCTTGTCATTATTCCCTAAACAGTAGAGTGTGATGATTATTTATGTGACATGCACATTGCATTAAACATTATAAATTATTTAGAGACAATTTAAAGTGCATGTGGAGATGTGCATGGGTTATATGCAAATACTCTGCCATTTTATATAAAGACTTAAGCATCCTCATGTTTTCCTATTGTGAGACTTGGTAAATAAATTTGTCTTCCCCAAACTTGGTTTTCAAAAATTGCTTCCATAGCCTTAAGCATCTCTGAATTTATATATGATAGAGACTCCCCATAGATACACAATCTATAATTTACATAGTTATCCAAAAAAAATATTTTAATAGCTAACAGACCAACATTCAAATGTGGTAGTAATAATATGGTTTGTCCTTCTCCCCAGCTTTGTTGGAAGTGTGGAGATTCATAATCAGGGTGGTGAATTGTTTTGTGGGATAATTTTCAAAGGTTATCTTCCAACAGATGAAATTACTTAGAGTCTGATATGAGCATGGTTAGAACCAATGAGAGAAGTAAATTAGGGTTTCCCAGTCACTAAGGCCACACTGACCTAGTTTCAAAGTGGACTGAACTCCTCACGTCAAGGCAGTACAAATGCTGATTGAATAGGAATTCTATTTTAATTTTTTAACTGTCAAGCCCCAGGGCATGGGAAGAATAAAATATACCAATCATTAAAATATTTAAATGAACCAGTAGCAGTGATTAATAAAACATCAAAATGAAAGAGTTTACAGAAAGTGGCCTCAACTTGTCTACTCTAAAATAGCACATTCAACGCAACCAGCTCATTTTTCTTTCTCTCTCTCACTCCTTGTCCTCCAAAAGTTTCTGGAGTTCAAAAGAATAAGGAATACCTGTTTCACAAAGGGCATGCTAGAGCTTAAGAGATGATCATGCGTAGCTCTCATTCTGAGTGGATTTATCATTAGTACAGACACTGTTTTCTGACCTGTAACATTTATTTGTCACAAAATTTGATAGCATAGGCGCAATACCTGGAAACACAGCATAATCCTCAGTCAAAGATTTTAGCCCAGCCAATTTTTTTAAATATATCTAATTTGCTGATATTTTTTAAATCAAGAGGACACACACGCATGTGCACATGCACTCACATGCACATACGCATGCTCGTGCACACATACATGTGCAAGCACGCACACACACACACACACACACACACATACTCACAGGCTTCAATTTCTGCTCTGATGTATACCTAGCACTGAGTAGTATTTCTTACCTAAGGGCCTCCAGGATTTGCAACTGTCGTTAGCTTCCACAGTTTCACAGCCAACAACTTCCCTTATTTAGCATACCAGGCTGGATTCTATGAAATATTTGAGTTTGCAACCTGAACCATGATGGTGAAACAGAATATTACTGAAATATGTGGCACTGACAAGAAAGAATGAGGATCAGAAAGAAGCATGTAACAGCTCATGGGCGAAGCAGCATATGAGCCAGACGCAGACAAATAGGCAAGATTGTCCAGGTAGCAGTGGAGGAGAGGGACATTCCTAAAGGAGAAAACCATTTAGACAACAGAAGTAGGAGAGACCAAAGAGTGTAGCATACATGTGGTAGTCTGGTATGGCCTCAGGACCTATTTGTATTAGGGGAAATCAAAAGGCTGGGTCACCAACACCCATTGAAGAAGGCTTCAATCACAGCTTGCTCACCTAAGTTTTAGAGTAGAAAAGTAATAAAATCAGAGCAGTGCTTTTGGATAACTTCGTATTAAATGCTTATGACCTATAAGAATCCCTTGAGTTACTATGACAGCTATCCTTAAACAGCAGAATCTTTGTCCTTAACTGTGCTCTCATCAATAATATCACATTCAACCCACAGTTTGGAAAACATTTTCCTCCAGGGGGCACATGGAATATGGGTGTAGTGGGGGAAAGTATTGAACTTTCTGTCGCCAGACCAGGACAGTCTTAGCCAAGCCTGACACTCACTATGAGCCCTGTGCTATGGCTGACCCTCCTTGACAGCTCTTAGCAAATATGGATGATGGTGATTTTCTTCCTCAGGCCATTGTTACAATTAAATTAAACACATGGTAGAGCATTTGAAAGCACTGTGCAAACAACCCAATGTACTGCAAATGAAAGTTATTATGCTAGATGTATGGGCAGGGTCTTGTTCTGAGCAACTTTTTTGACTTCTGTGCTTGCCAAGAAGATTTTCTATCTCTTACACTTACAACTCAAACCATGAACCTTTATTTTGTATTATAGCCTTTAAGGAGTGATTTTGTGATCATTCATTCACTGGACTCCTAGTTTTGCTCCTATCTGCTAATCTTGGCTATTTTCCATTCATCTAAGCCTATTATCATTCTCCCAGGGACCCACCTGTCTCCTCAAAGCCATTCTTTTTTTTTCCTCTGGTGGCACCAGTGATCAAACTCAGGACCTTGCACTTGCCAGGCAAGCACATATTCCACTGAGCTGTCTCCTCAGCCCTTTTTTCTTTTCTCAAAGCCATTCTTCATGAATTTTGAGTATAGTTTAAGGTACAAAACTCTCCTTGTAAAAATATTCTGCCTTTAACAACATAACTCTTGTTATTGCTAATAAGACTAAATTTTCTGGGCCGGCAAGGTAGCTCAGCAGTTTAAAGCGTTTGCTTAGGCAAGCTTAGACAACCACAGGGACCACTGTTCAATACCCAGCACCACATGCTTCACCAGCCCCACCCCCAGGGAAGGCTGAGCTGGCATATATATATATATATATATATATATATATATATATATATATATTTTCTCTAATTTATCTGCTTTATATCAAATACCTCAAATAAAATTGTAGATAAAACTAACCTGAAGAAATAAGTAGAAATACTACAGCCATAAAAAACCCAGAGAGAGATCCCCAGCCCATGTTTAAGAAAAAAAGTAAATGGCAGAGCTGAGCTTGCTCTCAAAGCCCCTATGACTGACTGGCATAGGTTTGTGCGCCAGTGGGTGGCACTGGCCAGGTGGGCTGGAAGCATGGAGCCTTTATGCATACACAAATGGGCCTCAAAGGCACTCTGCCAAGGTAAACAGGAAGTAGATTTAAACAGACCCACTTCGTTCCTACCCAAGGGTAAAACTGTGCCAGTGGCAGACCTGAAAGAGGGAGGAAAACTGAAAGAGGAGAGAAACAGAGACAGAGACAGAGACAAAGAGAGCATTTCTTCTGTAGCCCTCGAGAGATACTCTATGTTCCTGATATCATATCTATGGAACAGGTAACTCAGTGCTATTGCATCTCGGCACTTGGTCCATGGCAGTTCATTCTGGGGCTGCCTGTCAAGGCCTGGCAGAAACAAACACAAAATCTCTCTATTCCCACAAATAATTTTTCAAAAATAATAACCAGCATACAGGCATGTATTACCACTCACACAAGAAAATAACACTACACCAAATGTGAATAAAGCCACAGAAAGAAGAGACCTACAATGAGTTCTGTTTGAACCATCAGTCTAATGGAGAATGACAAGCATATATGTAACTAGAAGGCAAAGTGGAGCAGCCTTAAGGATAAAAAAGAGAAGTATGGATGTTGCTTTGGGGCTGGGGGCTTTGCCTCTTGTGCACACCCTTGGGCACATCTCCATAATGGAGATGGAAGAGAGAGGAAAAAAGGAGAGTGAAATAGCTCAGTGGACTAAGTGCCTGCTTAGGCAAGCACAGGGATCAGGATTTAATCACTGGCACCACAAACTGTGCCAGCTCCACCCCCAGGCATGCTGAGCCAGCCACTGAGACTGTGTGGTGGTGCACACCTGTAATTCCAGCACTGGGGAGGCCGAAAACAGAGGATCATTATGAAATCAAGCTGCATAGTGAGACTCTATACCAAATGCATAAACTTAAAAAAAAAGTAAAGAAAGCCACAGACACAGATAGGATTAAGCCAAGCAGAATGACTGGCAAAGGTTAGACCCTTCCCTTTACTAATACGTTACTTCTTAATCTTTCTGAACCACAGTCTCCCATCTCTAAAGAGGACAACAACTATTTTAAGTGTGGTTTTGAAAATTAAATGAGGTAGCTTACCCAAAAACCACACATAGCAGGGTGTAACAATGCACACCTATAATCCCAACACTTGGAAGACTGAGGCAGGAGGATTTCTGTGCTTTTCAGATCAGCCTGGGCTGCATAGTGAATATTAGGCCAACCTGAATGCATAACAAAAGAAAAAAAAAGGACAGAGATATTGTCATTGTTTAATAACATCACCTGGTTTTATTAGAATCATTCAAGCAAGAGTAAAATCACAGCTATTTGCCTGTTGTTATATAGGATGTTGTACTGAAGTATGGGGCAAAATAAATCTTCTTGCTCCAACCATAAAATTCCACCCAACTCCTAAAACCTAAAAGATTTTTCAATTTCTAGTGGCTAAGAAACTTTTAGAGTACTGATAGAGGATTAATCCACACTGATGAACCAGGGCCTTCTGTCTCGTCAGAGGTCAAGTTTCCTTCCTGGTTGCAGTGGCCAATCAAGTGAGTTCAGGTGCCACAGCAAGGTTTCCTCCACCTGTGGTTTCCAGCACTGCCTGCCAGAGGAGAACGCATGTGCAGCCATCAGCATGACACACACTGAGCCATTTCTAGCTGGTGCCCTTATAAATATGCTTCAGTTGTCCAGAATAATTGCTTCCAATAAAGGCCAAACATACAATTCTGACAGGGATGTCCTTATGAGTTTGTGCTGCTTGTAAACCTGTCAGAATAGATGCCACCTTGCATTTCCATCTTTCAACCAAGCTAACAAGTCAGGTTTTGTTTCAGGATATGATTTCAGATGTTGCACTCAAAGTCTGGTCTTAAAGCTAGATGAGCTCCCAGGACTCCACAGTTTTTTGTTTGTTTGTTTGTCTGTTTGTTTGTTTGTTTTTACAGTACCAAAGATTGAACTCCAGACCAGGACTCCAAAGTTTTAATAAAGTTGGCTTCATGTTTACCTCCTGATAGGAGGAGATTCAGAATCTCCTCTACAGCTCCCTCAGCCCAACACAGGCCTTCCTTTATATTCTCTGTCTTGGTAAAAGCTACTGCTCTTTACCTGGAAGTGCTGGGACTTGAGATCATCCTGCAGTTGTCTCTCTTCCCAGTTACCCACAACTAACTAGAAACCTCTCTTCAACAACACTTTCTAAAGATCTCTCATCTGTGACTGAATTTCTACTTGCATGGTCACTGCCCCTCCTCTCTGAGTTATAAACAAGGCTTCTCACCAGTTTCCACCCTTCAATCTCTCTTCTTTAGAACCACCTTCTCCCCAGTGATCATCAGAAAATATGGATTTGCTCAACTCACCTGTCTTGCTTAAAGTCATTCACTTAATCATCACCAACCCACTAAGAAGAAATTCTAAGCTTGTCAACAGTTCACCTAAGTGCTTTCCCTGTATCATTCTGTTCTTATGGCATCTCTCCACAAACGTGGATGTGTTCAGGCTGTATATGTCAATTAGTTATGATGCCAAGATCTCTCAAGTCAATGCTGTTTCTCTCCCTGGAAGTTTTTCTGCATGTCCTTCCCTCCATTCTCTGCCAGTTCATGTGGTCTAGTAGCACCTGTTCAACCTTCATTATGAACCTAAAACATCAAAACACTGGGATACTTTTTCTATTTTGTCCAACATTCAGTTAAAATTAGTCTGAAGGCAGGTGAGTCTCTATAGACCTATGGTCCTATAGAAACACTTTTTGCTTTTTGTTGCTATAACCTAGTGTTTCACAACCTGAGCAGTGTTGATTTTTGGAGCTGGGAAATTCTTTTCTATCCTGTACCTCTAGGGTGTTTGACAGCATCCCCATCCTCTAGTCACTAGATGCCCTAGCATCCTCTGCAGGTGACAACTAAACCACACCTCCCGACATCGCTCATATCTCCTGTGGAGCAAAATAATTCTCTGTTGAGAACAATTGCTATATAGACTCTCTGGCTGTATTGCAATGGTAGTTCATCTGACAAGTCTCAATACTGAAATGAATATTTTTCTTGGAAGAAACTAACTTTTTCTCAGTCAGTACACTCCCAGAGGCTACAACAGTGTCCATCATACAATGAAAGATTGATAAATATTTTCTCAATGAGCTACAATAAATGAACGAGTAAATGTCAGGCAATTACTATATGGTATGGTTTTACATTATCAACTCACTGGTAGGAAACTCCAAAACTCATAGCATGTCATATGGGCCAAGAAAAGTGTTCATAGTGAGCATTCTAAGTTCTTCAAATATAAATAGAATCATAAAAGGATTTAGAGGTCAATTAATTCTCTGCTGTGAAGTGCTAATTTCTTTGATCTGACAAGAAAGAGGCACAAAAATATAAGGTGGCTATCTGTACGACACGAGGAATATAAGCCAGGTAAATTCACCTTCAGCCTCCTATTGACCTTGCCAAAGCACCTTGGTTCTCAGAAGAAAATAGAAGATTTGTCACATTGCCAGATGTATAAAAGCAATCCAAGAACAAATCACAAAGAATTTACTCTAGCAAGGTAGCTGAGACTTCTCTGTGATAATCTTGAGATGTTTTTCCCTAAACAAAATTTAAGTTAATGCCCTGGGGCTTTTTATTTTGTATTGGCAACCAACTGTTCTATCAATACTATTCCCATTTCAAGCTATCTCATTGTGAACTCTTGCTCCAATAGCACATCCTAGTTTGAACATGATTTTCTGAAATTCTAGACCCGAACGGCAGGACCAGAATCTGACTCTTCTCAAAACAGTAATGCTATCTAGAGGAAAATAAACCACACTGAACAAAACCCTTCCATGCCCATTAGATTGTGTATCCCCCTATGCACACACATATAGTCATGATGCTCTCTGCTTGAACAACTCACTCATCACTGCGTATGTGAAGACAGCTAGATTCTGCCCTGCCAGTACCCAATACTGTAAAGCAAAGGCAAGCTGTAAGAATGATATACCTTCTGCTTAAAATGGACAGGTAGCACCATTAGGCATTTTCAAGGCTGTATAATTCATGCACTAGTCGCCTTGGGGATGAGGTACATTTAGCTTTCACAAACTGCTGAGAAGAGAGCTTCTTATCCCAGAGATCCTGGCACTGAACAGTGACATCTTTTGTTTCATCTCCTGCAGTAGAAAAACTTCCTCTCATGTGCCAGCAAGAAAGATGGAAACTCTTTCATTTTTGCTAATACAAAATTCCTGAAACAAGAGGAGAGGAGTTTCTATTACCATAAAGAATTAACTAAGTTGACAAAATATATTTCCCCATCTTTATCTCTGGGAGAGGGACAATATTAGAATATAATGTCCATTAGACCCAAGTGTTTTTTGAAAGAAGATGGCATAAGCAAGTTTAGTGGTAAAGACCTCCATGCCTTGCATGATTTAGTAATGATGAAGATAAAAGCAAGTGATGCAGAACTTTTCATGTAACTTGAGTTTTGTTCCAGTTTTATAAAATGGGCTTTATAGACCAACTGAGAAAAAGCCACTTCCATCAGAAATCCAGAAATAGCTAAAAAGGCTTCACCACAAACCATTGCAATCATTTAGTAATACAGAGACAAGTTGAACTTGGAAGCATCTAATTTCTGAACCATCTGTTTTTCAAACATTTGCCATTCTTCCAACATGAACTCACAGGTGCAAAGAACTATGTCTGTGATATATTAGCAAATGATACATTTCTATAATCATATATTCAAGAGTCATTGGAATGAACTCTCTTGAAAGTCAATATATGGAACAGGAAATTAATACTTTAGCCAGATGTAAAGTGGAAAATGTTCATATACATAGATACAGAGTTCCATCTGTCATTTTTTCTTCTTTGACATGTATTCATCATTATACTTTCAGTCATTTTTCCATTTCGTGACAGACTTTCTGTGGGATATAGTAATTTTTGCTGCATTGATGACAAATTGTGGTACATATATATTGCATGACAGACTATATAAGTTTTGGTCAAACAATAACTGAATTCTTGTTTTTTGTTTTGTTTTGTTTCATTTTGTTTTTGTATTTTAGGGAAGGATCTATGGGGTGTTCAGGGTTTAACTACTAGCTTGAACTCATAGTGATCTGCCTGTTTACAGCCTCCCAAAAGCTGGGATTACAGGCACCCATGACCATGCCCAGTTTCAAATGCTGTTTCAGTGTGCCCTGGGGATGGTGCCAGTATGGAAGACCCAGGTATTGAACCCCCAACCCTGAACCTGCTTGCAGAAACTTTAATCCACTGAGCTATTTTGTCAGCCCCTAATTTTGAAAAATTATTAAGGCACATCACCATTAAACCACCTAAAAATACTCTTTCTTGATTCAAACACACTTATCCCACTGTACTTTCTGAAGTCCTCTTCCATGAGTATCTGAAGTGGTGACCTCAGAGAGCTGTCATAGCTGCCTTGATATCCTCCATCTATTCCAGATGTTTACCTTTCATGGTCATTTGGAAACTGGCGATGAGCCAGAAATCAGATGGCACCAAATCTGGTGAATAACAAGGGTGAGGATACACCAATTAGAATAGCAAAGCAGCCATGAAAAGATATTGACAAAGATGACATTTAGAACTGTTTCAGAAAGTTATAAAATTTCCCAGATATAGCTCAGTGATATAAGCACAGAAGCATCTGCCTGACAAGAGCAAGGTCCCAAGTTTGATCCTTTGTGAAAAAACAATGAGAAGAAAGTTTCAAGATCAGTGGTATTTTTTTAATTCAGGAGGATTCTTAGGAGATTAATTACAATGTATTGTCTTTTATTGTAACAATGTTTTAATTTTTATTTAGACATTCTCTATTTTATGATCAAAGTACATATGTAGAACAGACTTCAATAGCACACCTAATTTAAGCTCAGAACTTACGTAACTACAAAGCTTGAGTTTTACATTTTATAATGAGAAAAGAGTTACTATCCTGAGGCTTTGGATCTGAAAAGAAGTTATTGTTTGTTTACAAGCTTGTAAAAATTTTTTCCTTCTTTCTGCCCTAATACTGTACATATAATTGTCATTATCATTTTCCTGGGATTCTTAAAATAATTATTTCCTTTCTTATATGTTGGCCTTAAACATTATTTCAGAGTTCATGTCATCAACGTTTCTGAATAAATTTAGCATATTAGCACATTGGACATTTAACACTTTAATGGCTTATTCCTTCCAAAGTAATAGTCTCCTTACCTTCAGAAATTCCCATGATATGACTATTTTTGATTTAAAGGAGAATTTAAAAACTTTAACAGAAACATAAACAGAAGGAGTAAAGTTCAGCCATGAAACAAGATCAAGGGCTCCATTGAACTCACCCTGTCCAACTTAGCTCCCTCTTTCATCTCTCTTCCCTTTTCACTCCATATATTTCAGGCATCTTAGTTATTATTTTCACACTGATAACGCAATGTATGTCTTAAGCCCAGATCTCTTGCTTCTTTACAGAAGTTTCCCCATCCCACTTGGATAATCCAGATAATTCAAGCTCAGCTTATAAAAATTAAACTTGTCTCCACATTGGCTTCCAAACTTCCTGTCTGTGTCCCTCACTGAATGGTGGATATCCAGATAGTTGTTCAAAGCAGAGTTATAGTCACCTCTAACTCATTCTTCTCTTTTCTCACACCCAACCCATCACATTTGAGTCAATTCCCCTTCATTGCTATTTCTCATATTTGCTCTATTACTATTGTTATTATTTTAGTTGAAACCACCATCATCTATTGCACCGTCCACTAACTGGTGCCCCCTTTTTCATCTTACTCACTTCCAGTTTAAGCTTTACACACAGCCAAGCAAATCTCTAAAAAGTAGATTTCACCCTTGTCTGCCTCAAATTCAGCTGTCACTCCCTTTGGTCTCTGGATAGTTTCTTAACAGCAAGGCCCTTGTTGTCCCTTCTTGCCTGATCCTCACTCCCCTTTGCTTTAATTCTATGCACCAGACATAGGTGTTCACTACAAAGCCCCCAACTCTTTTCCAGGTGTATGCATAGCTGCTTTGTTTGCTGCTAACTCTCTAACCTCAGCCATTACAGACCCTCCCACAGTGTCAGCCCAAGCATATCTTTGAAAATTGTATTTCTGTACCATCAATTTTCCTGCCCTGCAAACTTTGAGAGCTGGATGGCCCAGCTCTCCTCATAGGCCCATGGAATCACTGGATTCCTGTAATCCTAATTTAGAAAGGCCCTGTGCTGGGCTAGACACTATATTGACGTATCAGTGCTTACAAACTGGAGGCTTTGGGATCAAATTTAACACCTATGCATTTTGTGGGAGCCTGCAGAATTTTTTATTTTATTAATTCAGTGTGACGTACTTTTCAAAAAATAAGGATATTTTAAATTGTAACTGATCTGTGGCTTCTTTTGAAGAGTGATTATATGTGACAGCACAAGACCTGTATTGCTGCATAGGCCAACGAAAGAGCATAGCTGAATTTGTGGTTATTCCCCTTAGCATTGGTTTGCCAGGATTTGCATAGCAGATATCCCAGGCTGATTTCTCAGACAATGGGAATTTATTTTCTCTCAGTGTCACAGCACAAGACAAGATAGCAGGAAGTCTGAGGCCTCTCTTTTGGGCATGTATAGCCAGGTTCTCTTTGCTTCTTCATAATCTTTTTCTTGTGCATCTGCACCTTGGAGTGTCTATCTGTGTCTAGATTTCCTTTCTTATAAGAATACCAACCAGATCAGATCAGTGGCCATTCCCATACTGTCAAGCAAACAAACACAAATAATCTCAGTACACCTCACCCAGGCTATCTGTCTTCTCAGCCACTTGCACTGAAGTTCATGGCTCTATATTATCTCCTCACTTTTGTGAAGTAGGCTCTCCTACTCTAAGCCCTAAGGTCTAAATTAATGAATTATGCTGATTTTCACTGTCCAACACTATTTTTTATCTTTGTTTACTCTTACAAGTATCTTTACGATGAGGACTTGATTTTAATCATTGTAGCTTTAGAACCACAGGGAAAATTAATGGTAAAGAATCAAGCTCAAGAGCAAATTTACTGAACTTTGAGTCACGACTTCTTCTATATTCTACCTACGTGACTTTCAACAACTTATTCAATTACCCTGTATTTCATCTGTGAAATTGGTATGATAACAGTGCCTATCTTTTAAGTCTAGTAGAGAGCTAAATAAGTTAATATACATAAAGGACTCAAAGCAACATCTGGTATCTAGCAGCTACCTAATAAATGTTAGCCAGCATTAATAGTATTATACAGGTCTTTTGTAGTTTCTGCTTCTACCCATGTAAGAGATATTATTTGGGTACAATACTACATACATGTCTGTAACTACCAAAAAAGAAACTGAGAAAGAGAATATTAAACATCAACCTCAACTGCAACTCTCATTGCACATTCAAACCCAAAAAACAATTTTATTGAAATATCCACTGAAATTTTTATTTTTCTTATATATAATAATCTCTAAATATTCCAATATCCACTCAATATAACCCTAGCACTTCAAAAAGAAAGAGATGAACAAATTACTTCTCTTATCTACAGCCTGAGAAATTCTATTAATTACATTATGACTTCTACATAAATGTTCTTTGAATCATTAAATCAATAAAATTTTATGTCAATATTTTTCCTCTGATCTATTTATAAACA
The DNA here is from genome assembly GCA_004027915.1 of Capromys pilorides. Classification (NCBI taxonomy): domain Eukaryota; kingdom Metazoa; phylum Chordata; class Mammalia; order Rodentia; family Capromyidae; genus Capromys; species Capromys pilorides. The sequence goes on along the minus strand of PVKN010011320.1, from coordinate 5,246 downwards.
GGGGTTCTCAACTGTGTTTTGCATAAATGATTTTATCATTTGTCCATGAAGTTGTCTTTCTCTAATACATCAGTCTTTGCCAAACACAAAAAGTATAACATTTCCCATCATTAACTTTATGTTATCTGCAATTTTTGCCTAGAATTTCTTGCTTTCCCTATCATACTGGTTGTTCCTACTTAGGCCTAAATTTTATAACTCTAAGCCATGGCTTTAGCTGACAACCAACAATAGTTTTACCTAAGCCAAATGAGAGTGAGGCCACCCCTTTAAACTGTCATAGATTGCACACTGCTCCCAGCCAGTCCTCTCAAATACCTACCAGAGTCAGGAAGGAGTTTTGTGTGGGAGGGAAGTGGGGGAGAAAGAGAGAGAGGGAGAGAGAGAGAAAGAGAGAGAGAGAGAGAGAGAGCAAGCAAGAAAGAAAGAGCAGAAAGGAGGGAAGGAAAGGAGAGAGAGGAGAGAAGGTGGAAGGAAAAGAAAGAAGAAAGGAAGGAAGGAAGGAAAGAAGGAAGGATGAGAGGGAGGGAGGGAGAAAGCACCAGTTGTCTTTTTAATCAACAAGAGCAAAACGACACTTTTTTGCAAATTCCTCGTTGTGCCAGAATTGCACTAAATCTTTCCAATTTATTATTTATTTTAGCTTCATGACTCATGAATTATTATCTCAGTTTAACTTAGAAAAACCCAAGACAAATAATTTCCCCGGGGTTACAGTGGCAGAACACAGACCTGACTACTGTCTGAGCTGAGACTCCAGAACTCATGCTATTCACTCACAAAATACCTTTTGCAGTGTTTGCACCATGAGGTGGTGGTGAACAAAGACATGTAGGACTTCACGCTTGTTATATCTTAAACTTTCTGTATGAGCTTGGCACAGCCTTGTCTCTGCAGTCTTGGGTAGAAGAATGGATTCTACTGGGCGACCATGGCAATACCTCTACTTTGGGCACTTCACACAAATCACTCCTTCCATCTTGATGTCGTGATCTCATTTTCTCTAGCCTCATACTTAGGTTCTCTTAGATTTTCTCTGCTCAAAGAACCAACTAGGCATGCTGTTCTGCTGCAATAGAATGCTTCCTCTTTACTCAGGCTTTTCCAGCCCACCCTGAGTATCTGCACACTTCCCAATCTGCTCTTGAGCAGAGACTGGACTGGTCAACTTCTCCAAATATCAGTTAGCTCATCTACTGCATAGAGATTTGGACTAGGTTATCCCCATGGATTTTCATTAATAAAAATGATTGCTAGAGCTCTTCACAGGGATGCCTTCCCTTCACTGGAGCAAAGCATCTCACACATCAGCCCTACCTCCTAGTTCCTGCAGTTGTAAGCTTAGTTGTGCGCCTGCAAAACACATACCAAACATAAAATTCCAATACAGAAGTACTTTCATATAAACCCAGCAGGATCATATTTTCTTTTATTCACCCAAAATTTTAGAAACAAAAGTCATCATTTAAGACAATGACTTCTGTCTTAAATGAATTCTTTCCAGAAACAGAAAATGAAGTTTAAAAATTCAATAATTTTTTTCTTGGTCCCCTTGTCCTAATAATGAAATATTTTTTCACATGTCATTCTGAACATTTCAGGAATAGCAACATTTCCCCATGGCCATCAAGTCAGAGTGAAATTCGTGGGGTACAGGACAGATAATGGGTTTTGGGCACATCTGCCATCTTCTCAGAGCTCCACCCTCTCCAGTACTCCAAACACCAAGCAGATCTGAGTCTCACATCTGTAGATGTCACTCAGGAGACCTGAAGCCCCCAACTCCTTGGTTTTCTGGGCACAAGACCTGCACCTGCTCTTCCAAGCTCCCTTTTAGCATGAATAGTGGAGGCCTTAGCTCTATAACTGAATAAGCTTTGGGGCCTGTTCAAGTGATGTCCCGTCTCAGCCTAACATGTGTTTTGGGTTTGTTTGTTTGTTTGTTTGGTTGGTTGGTTTTTTTTTTTTTTTTTTTTTTTGTGTGTGTGTGTGTGTGTGTGTGTGTGTATGTGTGTGTGTGTGTGACTGGGGTTTGAACTCATGACCTTACACTTGCCAGGCAGGCACTTGTGCCATGGAGCTATCTTCCCAGCCCCTTAACAGGTATCTTAAGAGTGTATGACCATGATAACGGTCTCGTAGACCTGGTACAGAAGTCAACTGAGACCACCATGGCTGCAGATGCATCCTAGGCAGGATGGCAAAACAACTCCCTAATCTGAATGCCCACCTCCTCCTACGTCATCATTTGGAACAATTTCCTTTAACTCTCTATCTACAGTGTTTATGGTTGAAGATAATGATAATACTTATCACTAGGTAGTTAAGAAGACTAAGTGACATGAAGCATTGATGCTAGCATATAGTAAAATGTCATTGTTTGTTACTAACATTAATGCCAGCATAGATTTGGGCAGTGAGCACTTAGGATTATAAGAATCAGCAGGATTTTTGAAGGTGCTTATGATATATTATTGTGTTATGTTATATTATACTATATTGTGTTATGTTATATCATGTTATGTTATGTTGTATTATATTATATTATGAAATAGAGAAAGTAAATATTTTCTTGGATGAACCAAAGAGTGAAAAATCCACAAGTAGTTAGCACTAAAGTGATAGCTTCTACAGGCTGAAAAGATTAAGAATTTACTTCTAATGAGCCTCAAAAAGGGCAGCTTTTACAATTCATTAGTCCTTAGGCTGGACATCCCAGCCCTTAGCATAGAGGATTTTGTATTTCTTTCTGGAAAACAGTCAACTGAGGAAATTTAGATGGAGTCTTTTTGTGAGTCTTTAAGGGTGCATCAGGGTCATAAAAATAGAGTGGTTCTATCTATATGGAAATGTAGATTTCAACCATACCCATTCTAATAATCAAATTATAAGGGAAATGATCCTCTAATAGGAAGCTAGTAAAAGCTGGTTCTTAAAGCTGCCTGGAGCTGTAAGCATTAAAGAATAGATTTAGAATATAAAGCTTTCTTGTTGCTTTTTTTTGTTTGTTTGTTCCTTTTTCCCATTCTCACCTTCTGTTACAATAACTATATGGTGCAGGCTTGGATTAGCAGGAAATAGATTAAGCAGAGTTCTTATTTGACCAACCCACTTCCTCCAAATGACTCTCTCTCTCTCTCTCTCTTTCTCTCTCTCTCACACACACACACATGCAAGCACACACACACACTCACACACACACACACACACACACACACACACCCCATACTATTTTTTAAAATGCACAGATAGAGACCGGCAGCATAGCTCAGTGGACTAAGCGCTTACTTAGGTAAGCACAGGGGCCAGAGTTCCATCCCTGGCACCCCATGCCACGCCAGCCCCACCCCAGGCATGTTGAGCTGGCAATGGAGTCCAAGCATACACTACCAGCACTAGGGAGGCAGAAATCAGGAGGATCATTGCAAGTCTGAGCAGCGTAGTGAGACCTTGCACCAAAAAAAAAAAAAAAAAAAAAGAGCACTTGTATGTGTTTGCCTCAAGACTAAATTTACTTCTCTGTTAACATAGAATCCTTTCTGCGTAGTACATAAACATTCCCTGGAGACTATTGATTAGTCATTGAGGCTGTGCTTTGGATAATGAAGAGACTCTTAATAGGGCACGGGAGAGCAAACTTGGCATAACCAGCTTTTATGTAATACATAAGGGAAAGGCAGCTTTTTTAACACTTTAATTTTGTAGCTACTTTCTTTGAAAATGTAGCATGTTAAACTTAATGTAGATTAAGAGCTAGTGTGCTCATTACTGTAGAGGAAACAGGAGGAACTAATTCAAGACCAGGAGGTCTCAGTCTCAGGAGCTACAAGGGATTGCTTTCCAAATGAGAATATATATAATAACCAGCCACACACCTCTGTCTGTGACCAAAAACAGTTTTTATTCACTGTTTTAGTGTCACACTGATACTAAGGCACAGCAAACTAAGCAGCAGTGCACAGCCAGGGCAAGGAGGTAAGGCTTGTAAGACAGAGTCTCCTAAATGTCCAGGGAATAATGTGTCCGTATAAAGCTGTGTGTGTAAAACCTTTTGCCTAGGTAATTAAAAATAATCCCATTCATTTTCTTGCATATTTTTATTTTATTAATTTAAAGATAATAACATAAAAATATAAACAATACAGAAATTCATAAAATGTAAAGCTAGATTAGTATGCTGAGCTGCTCAAATCAACAGTTTCCAACATTGCCAGTTCTGCCAATAACCTACTGTGATTATGGAACACTGGACTATGTATACAACTACTTTCTCTTAGTTCAATAAGAACAAAATTTTTTGTAGCAATTGTGATTAGAAAAAATATTGTGTCTATACCCTGTGCTCTGTATAACTACTATGAGGACAACAATATGCATTGTATCAATTATTAGGAAAACACTACTAGCAAGTTTTCAAACTGTCACATTGTTATTTCTTATTAAAAGTAACAACAAAAAATTCAAAAGGGCAAAATCACTATAGATCTCAGAGAAATTCAGAAGATTATCTATTCCTGCTTCCAAAATCTTTACTCTCCCAGGTTGGAAAACAGCTTTCCTAGATATATAGGAAATGCCAAAGCTGAGGCAAGAAGATATATAAACTCTCAGAAAGCCAACAATGAGAAATAAAATTGAAAATGTAATTTAAAAAAATAATACAGAAGTTCAAAACATTAGATGATAGGAATACACTGATGGTTGTTATATTGCATATTGGTGTCTTCAAAGTAGTTGTTCAGATTATCAGATAGAAGCGCTCAAAATTGGCCAGAAAATTAAGCATTAATTGTTTCTTTGAAGAAGCCAAGGGTCAGTCAGATATTTCAGTGGACTAAAGCATCTGCTTAGGCAGAGTGCAGTAGCTAGGGTTTGATCCCCAGTGTGCCATGCCACCTCTGCCCCCTGGGCACACTGAGAATATGGTTGAGATTAGGCATGGTGGCACAGGCCTATAATCCCAGCACTTGGGAAGCTTAAAATAGGAGGACCATTATGAGTCCAATCTGTGTAGTGGGACCCTGTAGACCTTGTACTAAATAAATAAATACAAAAATAAATAAATAAACAAACAAATACTTATAGAAATTAGTAGTACAATTGCCATAGTTATTTTGTGTGTGTATGTATGTATGTATATATGTATATTTTTTCAATTTTTTTCTTTCTTCTTTCCATCCTTCCTTCTTTCCTTCCTTCCTTCCTTCCTTCCTTCCTTCCTTCCTTTCTTCCTTTCTGTCCTCCTT
>PVKN010011319.1:0-21549 GCA_004027915.1 Capromys pilorides | reverse complement strand
TTATAAAATATGTTTTGTGTGAAGAGAAGATGATATATGAAGAGCTCATATTTACATGCCAAATTCTGAGCTGTTAGACTCAGGTGCCTTAGCTCTTTCTCCTTACATTCCCTAATGGAATTTTGCTTTCAAAATGGAGAAAAAGAATGAGAAAGGTTGGGCCACGCCCCAGAACCCCAGGGCTGGCCCTCAGCCAGGACGCAGCGGCTGAGAAGATCCCCTGCAGCAGGTAGGCTTGTGGGCTTCCTGCCCTGACTTCAGCTCTGCCTGTGTCATGCTGCAGGCAAGGGATGGCAGGCCCCTGCTCCAGTGGCACAGGCCCTGAATTGAGGTTTCTGGCCACTTCCTGACTAGCACGACAGTGTGTTGTGTTAATCTGTTCATCACTGAAGCAGAAACAAATCCAAGTGTGATTGGCAGTGGTTATGTAAAAAATTCACATTAGCCAAGAGTGCAAGGTAATGTATTCGTTATGGTTTGTGTCTAGTTGTCCCCTCAAAGCCTTATGCAGTCATGGGATAGACTTCTAGAGGTTGTGATTAAGCCATGATGAAGTGCTGGGATTATGGGTATATATGCTGCTGGGATTTCATAGCTGGGATTACGGGCGTGAGTGCTACCCCTTGCCTGGGTCGGAGAGCCTGAACGCCACATAAAGGAGACAGGCCTGCTCTCTGTTGCTGTTGTTGCTGCTACTCCCCCCTTTGGCTCTTGCTATTTTACTGTTTTTCATTGCCGTGAACTGCTACTCTCTGCCTTGTGCTACTCTGCCTTGGAGCCAGCTCATGATGGACTGAAACCTCTAGTAACTGTGAGCTAAATAAACTTCTCCTTCCTTAATTCTGGGCATCAGGTATTTTGTCGCAGCAACAAAAGAAGAATAACTGAGACAGTATTCATGATGAAATGAAGAGAGGTCTATGATTAGCATTAAAATATTTCAGGGAGGGGCCAGGAAGATAGCTCGGTGGTCTAAGCCCCTGTCTAGCAAGGACAAGGACCCAGGTTCAATTCCCACTGCCTCATGCCATGCAGGCCCTGAGCCGAGCCAGCCCCTGAAACCAGGTGTGGTGGCACATGTCTGTAATCCCAGCACTAGGGCGGCTGAGACAGGAGGATCACTCCAAGTCCGAGCTGCGTAGCAAGACCCTGTACCAAATAAATAAATAAGATTCAAAAAAAAAATATTTCAGGAAAAACACTGGGTAGAAGGTCGGTGGGGCAGTCTTGCTGCACAGCCGTGGAAACCAGCAGCAGGCATGTGGAAACTCCGAGCCCCAGGGTCTCTGGGCTTCTCTTTTTTTTTTTTTTTTTTTTGGTGGGACTGGGGTTTGAACTCATGACCTTGCACTTTCCAGGCAGGCACTTGTGCCACTGATCTATCTCCCCAGCCCCTTCATTTCTATAATAATAAAAACCCAGATTCTAGCATCTGGGCACTGGCCCATTGGAAACCCAGGTAGGGTTCCTGGTGTCCTGGTGTCAAGAGAAGGACCACGGAAAGCCTTGGGATCCATAGGTACTTCAGAAGGTGCTTGTGGGCCCTCTTGTGAACCTGTTAGCAACTCTGCAGCTGTATTCATTTCCCTAAAATGTCTGCTCAGCCTGGTATGGTGGTACACACCTGTATTCCCAGCACTCTTGGAGGCTGAGGCAGGAGGATTACAAGTTCAAGCCCAGCCTGGGTAAGTTAGTAACAAAGTGAGATTCTGTCTCAATGTTGAGAGAGAGAGAGAGAGAGAGAGAGAGAGAGAGAGAGAGAGAGGGAAAGAAAAAATGTGGTGACTTATATAGCTCAGTACCAACATTCTGGGTGTAACTCCAGTACTATCCCCTACATTTTTTTCCATAATCCAGCAATTTCGTACCTGAACAAACTTCTGAGAGAAGTGATTTGTGCCCATGCAAAGAGTTTCTCACAAATTGCTTTTATCTATAAGAGCTTAAAGCAAAGGTTGGCATGGTAGTGCCTGCCTGTAATTCCAACACTCAGGAGACTGAGGCAGGAGGACCATGATGAGTTTGAGGCCAGCCTGGGCTATATAGTGAGAGCCTGTCTCAAAAAACAAAACAAAACAAAATGCCATATATAATGCTGCTCAGCAGTAAAAAGATATAAACAATTGGCCCCTACAATGGCACAGATGAATTTTCAAGCATTTTGTCAAGAAGAGACTGGCACAGAGGAACCTGCTGTGTTCGTGGGCAAGTGACAGAGTAACGGGATCACCTAGTCACTGATGGGGAGGAACTCACAGAACCCCTTGAAACAGATGCTGGATTATTTTACATTTTGATGGGGGCTGCTACGTACAAATGTAAAAACCAGTCAGCTGGGCATTTAAGATTAATGAACGTTGAGCTGGGTGCCTGCCTGGAAAGTGCAAGGTCATGAGTTTGAACCCCAGTCCCGCAAAAAAAAAAAAAAAAAAAAAAAAAAAAAAAAAAAATTAAAGCACTTTGAGGGCTGGCCAAATAACTCAGTGGATTAAAGTGCCTGTTTAGGCAGATGAAGTAGGCGGGGTTCAATCCCTGGCGAGCTGTGCTGGCCCCGCCCCTGGGGTGCGCTGAGACTCTGTGGTGGCATGCACCTATAATCCCAGCTCTTGGGAGGCTGAACACAGCTGGATCACTACGTAGTCTGATCTATGTAGTGATACACTGCAGACCCTGTAGACTCTTAACTAAAATACAAAAAAAAAGTTTAATACACTTTGTGTAGTTATGCTGTCTATATTATAACTGAATTTAAAAATAATAAAGAGACCTAAGTCAGCGAACCTTAAGCAAATACATTTCTTTCTTTGGCAGTGCTGAGGTTTGAACCCAGGGCTTGCAATGCTAGGCAAGTGTCTACCACCGAGCTACATCCCCACCTCTAAGATCATACTTGAGGGGCTACACAACCTTTTCTGAGTTTCTGGCTTGTGAGAAAAGCCATCCAGAGCATGCTGGAGGCCAGGGGCCAGAGACCAGCTCTGCTTCCAACCAAGGGTTCATCCTGCTTTTGCCCATTTGTACAATGCATCAGCTCTTTTTAACCAGCTCTTTGTCCCCGTAGCAACTGAAGAATTCATTCTCTTTCTATTTTATTTTTTGTATTTTGTGCAGGGTCTCACTGCACAGTTCAACCTTGTCTCTTTCTTTCTTTTTTCTTTTTTGGTGAAAACATTTGCATCAAATCCTAACCCTGACCAACAGGACGCTGCTCTGATGCAGAATGCGGAAGGCTGGGCAAGCTGTTTGTTCTCTGGGAGTCTCCCAGAGGGAGTGTTTGTCCCTTTTGCCCCTCTGACCCGGTCCCTCATGTGCCCTGGGCACAGACCCTTTCAGTCTCCTCTGTCAGGTGCTCACTACAGACCTGAGCGTCCTCGGATGACCTCAGCGCGGGACAGAGACTGCAAACGCAAATAGCTGGAGTGCAGGGGAGGTTTCACTGGGCAGGCGACGTTACAACTTAAAAAGCCAAGTCAGATATTTTCCAGCCTATGAGCTCCTGAGGAGCAAAGCGGAAGCTCCATAAAAGGGCGCTGTGTGTGGAGGAAGAGGCGAGAGTCCAGGGTGGCTGGGTTGTGACAGTGATGGAAGGGGTTGGGTGAGGAGGCCTGGGCTTCATCCAGCGAGGATGGGCCACGAGGGCGAGGCCTTTGACAGGAGTCACATTTGCAAAATATCACCCATAACCCGGGGATTTGCGAGGGTTAGGGAGTGGGGAGGAGCTGCCGAGGATAACCAGAACCTTACGGGCAGGGCTGCCTAAGGGATCAGACAGAGCTACTAATTTCGTATTTCAAATCGTGAGTGAATCCCCGTGTAAATATATCCGTGCAGTAATTAATCTGAAGTTCAAACTGAACCGAGCATCCCGCGTTGCTTCCCGGGATCCTACTTCAGAGACGTCTTCCTGATGTAGATCTGATCTGTGTGGACCATTGCCTTCCCATCTGACTTCCTGTGCCAATAATCCTTGGGCTCAGAAAGCATCATATTTATTTTTTTGCCGGAGCATTAGTATAGTGAAGAACATTTTCCAGCACCATCTTTTAGCTCAGTGTTGTTGGTTGCCTGTGTCGTGATTGGTTCAATGTTTGCTAGATCCATCTTAAAGGTCTTGCTTTTAAAATTCGGCGATGATATCCGTCAAATCACAGGTCAACGGGCGGGTTATTTTTTTCTATCCTATCACAATAAACAAAGGAGTATAATTCTCTTTTTATCCCTACAGTTCCTAAACTTTGCATCCACACCCTGGGAAGTGCCCCAGAGCGGGAGCTACTTGGCGCCAAGCTGCCGCAGTGCTGCTAGCCTAGAGCTACGAGCCGAGATCGCGGCCTAGAGGGGAAGAGGATTCCAGGGGCGCTTGCAAACGCTGGACTGGATTCCAGTGGACCAGGATCGGGTGAAGATGGGCAAGTGGGAACTGGCGCTCTGCTTCCAGGAATCCAGCAGATGTGGCTGGTGTCCCACTGCCCGAGAAGAGCCGCGAGAGAGCCGCAAGAGAGCCCCTTGTACGCGCTCTGCTGAGGGCCAAAGCCAGGCCTGGAGCGTGCGGTTGAGAGTCCCTGAGGAGCAGCACCTCCTCCAGCGGCGGAGTAGAGGGATATGGTGGGGAGCACTCTCGGGGCTTGGACTTGGACGGCGATCTCCCCGTTCGCACCGTGTCCTGTGCTGTGGGTTTGTTAAGAAAGCTCCTAGGGGCCAGGGATAGCTCTGTGGCACAAGTGCCTGATTGGCAAGTGCAAGGTCGTGAGTTCGAGCCCTGGTCCCGCAAAAAAGAAAAAAGAAAAAAAAAGCTTCTTCATGTGCTTTAGAGCAGTTCGGGTCTGTGTCAGCCCTGGGCAGGCCGAAGGGTGTTCCCAAGTTTGTCAACGTAGACCGGACCCACCAGGACCGCGACAGAGTTTGAACTCATTCCCCATTCTTGTAACAGCACTTCCGGCCCCACAGATCGAGCCAGGAGTCCAGATGCGCAGCAGGATCTCAGCCATGCTGCCTCCCTCAGGAGTGTCTTTACAACAGGGTGGATCAGTGATTCCAGTTGAGATGGTTCACGGCCTAAAGTGGCTGCTTAGGAAAGCTTAGGCAACCGCAGGGACTGCTGTTCCATCCCTGGCACCACATGCCGTGCCAGCCCCACCCCCAGGGTGGGCTGAGTCAGCCACAATATAAAAAAAAGTGATTCCCGTCACCCCTCCCACTCCCATGGAGGTAGGACAGCTTGTGGCATCTGGGAAACCCTGAAGTGGGGGCCCATGTACAGGAGGAGTGGTAAAATCCTGCCCTGGGCCTCCCACTGCTCAGCGCAGTCCGTGGATGCCCACAGGCCCCTGCCTGTGCCTTCCTGTGACGGGCTGCTGGCCAGGGGTGGTTGGGGTAAACTCAGTGCCCACGTGTCACAGGCAGTCCTGCTGGGACCAGGTGGAGGGACTGCAATGGACAGTACCAAGCATCATGCGTTACCCTGGGAGTAGATACCGTCACCTTCATTTTATAGGCAAGGAAACCTGAGTGCCAAATTAACTGTGGGAGACCTAACATTATTTATGGTTTAAACTATAAAAATAGGCATTGGCAGGTATTTTTCTTGCCATATCTAAAAAGTGTGGTTTTTCCTAATCCACGGGTGCTCTAGGAATATAACCCATGCAAGTTTTAAGAGCCCACTGTATCTCACATGTAAACATTTCTGTTTCACATAAAATTACAGGCAAATGTTTCAGAGCCCACTTGCACCACAGTGGCTTCCTCAGCTCCAGCCATCACATTCCCACCATCAGGTTGGAGAAGAGCACATAGCTTCTTAAGGGTCTAGCCTGGAAGATGCACATATAACTTGTACTTTGGTCTGGTGTTGACCCAAACATCATTACACAGATAGTCCCAACTGCAAGGGAAGCTGGGAAATGTAGTCTTTAAAGTGCCAAGCAGATGAGAGCTACTATTGTAATAACTTTGGGAAACCCTGATGGGATGGACAGACCCTTCTTGTTTTCCTTAGAAAGCCTGGACTTAATAAAAAATAAAAAAAGAAAGCCTGGACTTGCAGTCAGGCTACCTGGTTTAGAGCTGTGCTCTCCTGCTGAGGGGTGATCTGGGCAAGCTGTTAGACCTCTCTGAAGCTCAGTGTTTTCTGCTGCACAGTAAGGCAATGATAATTACTAATCTGCGAGTCTCAGTGGGATGTTGGGAGGCCCAGATAAATTACTGCCTCTGAGAGTCTGGCGTGGGCTGCCCCGTCAGATGGGGTCACTTCAGGACACCCATCTGGGGCTTAGCTGTGTTTGGTTTTAAACTGTAAGCACTCGGTGCCAGCTCCCATGGTGATTTGGGGTGAGAGCCACACATCTGAAGCTCCTCGGGGTTGTCTTTGTGCTCTGCGGCATACCCTGTGCGACCGCTGCTGTGCAGCCTTCCTGCTCCTACTTAGTCACTAGCCCCAGTGGCGGGTCCAGCACCCTCCTCGTCTGTGCACCTTGGTCCTGGGCTTTCTGTATTCCCTCTGGGGAAAGCTCTGATTTCATGTGGCTGAGGAGGGTCCTGACACAGGACTACAGGACGGAAGCCCTCAAGCAGCCTTAGCATTGCCAGGTGGACCGTCTCTCCACCTCTGAACAGCAGGCACCAGTGGCAGCTGAGGCTTCCACATCCCAGCAGTCTGCAGCCTTCTCGGTTCATATAGAACCTGTTCCTGACTCAGGAGCTTCCCTAGATTCTTTTCCTTCAGGGGTAGGTTAGGTTCTTCTGTAGGCTCCTTTAGTCCCCACACCAGCCCTAGTCACTTAGGGCTGTCCCTGGAGGGAAAAGCTCTGGAGTCTACCTACCTCCCACTAGTCTGTGAATTCCCTAAGGAGATGGGCCCTAGCAGCCCACAGGAGGACTGTACAGTGGGCTCTCTATAAGGCTCACCGGTTCCAGAATGTGGTAGGCTCCCAGGAAGCTCCCTACTGGGCCTCTCTTTAGGCTTTGAGTTCTTGGTGCTTCATCTTGGAGTAGGAAGCCTCCCAGGCACTGGGATTACGGGCACACGACACCATGCCCAGTCTCATTCACCAGGGGCAGGACCAGCACAGCACACCGGGTACCAAACTCCATCCCTTCATCTGCCTAAACAGGTGCTTTAATCCAGGGAGCTATCTGGCTGGCCCTTCTAGATGCAATCCTTGATGACTCCTCACTCTGGGAGGGCACTCAAGTCCTTTTCGAAGTTGGAAGTCTCCTCTCTTCAAGGGCACACGGTACATAAACTTTCATGGTTGGGTCTTGTATTAGGTTTTTTTGTTACTGTAATGAAATATCAGAGGCAGGCTGCTTTCTAATGAAAAGAAGTTTTGGGCTGGCGAGATAGCTCAGCAGTCTAAAGCGCCTGCTTAGGCAAGCTTAGGCAACTGCATGGCACCACATGCTGCGCCAGCCCCATCCCCAGGGCAGGCTGAGCTGGCCACAACATACATACATACATACATACATAAATAAATAAATAAATAAATAAATAAAGTTTTTTTAAAAAAAGTTTATGTTAGCTCACGGTTCTAGAGGTAAAAGGGCCAAACAACACAGCTCCAGCTCTTGCTAGGGCCTGCCTTTGACTGTGTCACCTCATGGCCTTCTTGCTAACCATCTTGAGGTGGTGGCCCAGGGAACACATGGCAAGAGTCACCGTGCACCCTATTCAGCTCTGTCTCACCTTATAAGCCACAGCATTCAGCCATGTTGTCTCCATCCCAGTGACCTAATTTAAACATTTGCCAAGTGGGCCACTTCCAAACACCATAATTTCCATCCTTTCACACATTAAAAGACTTTGTAGATTAAATTCCTGCATAAATTCAGTGTATGTGGGGGACATACTGAAACCTTAGCAGGTCTGATTTCTTTCAAAGTTCTCACACAGGGTTGGCACACAAAGACCTTATGGACAACGGGTAGGCACACAGCAGGATCCCTGGGGGGGCTGGGTTCTGTATAGTCGCATTAGGAAGTGGGTGCCTACTTAACTGCCCCCCAATAATCACCTACTTGAGAGATGTGTGAAGATTGAGAAGGGCGGAAGGGGCCAGAGAGGAGGGACAAGGGATTTAGGGGGCAGGTCCCTGGAAGCTGGCATTGCGGGTGGGCAGGGCCTAGGGCCTACTCCAGGGTCCTCTGCCAGCGGGGAACAAGAACGCCCCCCCAACGGGTCTAGCCACGTCAGTGGGAAGGATGCCAAGTACACGGGACAGTTTGGTAGGATATTTTATTGGGTCTCTGCTCCCTGCACGACCCCCAAAGAGGCCAAACCAGGTACGCGGCCCCCGAAGCGGTACGTGTACTTGCGCCCACCACTCTTTTGCACGATGTCGCGGCGATAGTAGTAACGCAGGCCTCGGCTCAGCTTCTCATAATTCATGCCCGGCTTCCTCTTGCGCTCGCCCCACAGCCGCGCCACCTAGGGCGGAGGCCAGGGGAGGTCAGAGCGGGCAAGGGGGAGGGGCTGCTACCCTGGGCGCGAGGCCTGGATACAGCGGGTACCGGGTCGTCGGGGGTGGGGTCTCGTACCGCCCACCGGGCCTGGACTGAGGTGGGATTGCTCAAAGCTGGGGTCCAGCAGGGGAACCGGCTCGAGCGCAGCTTAGAGAAGGTGAGGCTGAGGGCGGGCCAAGGACTGGGCCGAGCGAAGGGCGGGGCGCGGTCGCAGTGGGGAGTTCCGGGCGAGACTCAGAGGGCTGGGGGAGCCACCCACCTCTTTGGGGTCGCACAACTGGAACTCGCGGCTGTTGCCAGTCCAGCGGATGCAGCTGCTACGCGCCCCGTCGTGCAGGAGCTCCAAGAGAAACTGCCACAGCTGAATGGGACCTGCGAGGTGGAAGCCGGTGAACACCCAAGGTTTCCCAGACCCAGGCGTCGCCGTTCCGACGCAGGGAGTCGGGGCTCCCTCCTCTCGAGGCTCTCTTGCCAACTTTGGAGCCAGGAATCCAGAACTCCTTGCAGGATCCAGATCTCCCGGACCACTTAGAGAATCCACGAGTTTGGGGCCCCAAGACAGCCTTAGCCAGGATTGTAGCGCACTCCTGTTAATTCCTCATTCTGGAAGACTGAGGGAGGCCAATTGCAAGTGTAACGACTTCGGGCAATTTAGTGACTAACTAGACCCTGTCTCAAAAGTTAAAAACGGGCTGGCTTCCCTACGCTCACCCGTGGCTGGGCACCTATGCGCCGCCCCTCGGGCCACGTTCCCGGGCCGCGCCCCGTGGGATGCGAGCTCCCGACTCCCATCACTCCGGCTTCGCGCCCTTAAGAATCTTCCAGGACTCCTCACCTCGGTGGTTCGTTTTAGGGTAACGAGTCGAGGTGGCACGGTCCGACTGCTGCCTTGGTTCGGAGGAGGTGGTCAGAGCTGAACTCTGGTACCCGTTGGAAGAGAGGCTGCTGCAATCTGCATGCAGCCCCAGGTTCCACGAGGTGGTACAGTCCGAACCCGCAGGCTCGCCCCACGACATGGTATAGTCTGCGCGAGGGTCCCCGTAGAGGCCATTGTCCCAGTAGGTGATGCCGTTAGGGACGAAGGAACAGTCCCAGCTGGCGGCGCTCCTGGCGGCCTGGGCCTGCGACCACGAGGTGGCACTGTTCTGGCCCACCGCCCCTCCAGAACCAGAGAAGAGGGCGTGGCCCGGGCCGGTGAAGGCGGGCTGCAGGGTCTGCGAGAGGAGGCTGCAAGGGTCCGGGGCAGTGCGCGCCAGGTTTGTGCAGTCTCCGGACCATGTAGCGGCCTGAGGTCCGAGATCTGTAAGGAAGAATCAAACCTAAATGAGGGGAGCCCAGATATCTTGATCTCTGGGCCCTGACAGAGTTCTAGAGGTTTATAGGACCAGGACCCCCAGATCTAAACTATGCCACCTTGAGGACGCAGGTGTCCCCTCTCCTTGTCCCATCCTTCAGTTTGAGCATTGGGGGCCAGGACCCAGTCCTCTCCTGCCACTGTCTCTGTATGCACCCTTACCTGCGCCCCACGCATGTTCTGGACATGGTATCGCGGGGCTCCAGTCTTGCTCCGGGAACCCTAGGAAGGACAGGATCAAAGCTGAGGTTAGGAAGGGTGGCAGCCAGGTCTTAGGAAACTCAATCGCCCCCTCCCCACCCCCGTCTTTGTCGGGGTAGAGAGTTACTCACTGAGGATCCCGGGCCCCTCCGCCAACTTTAGGCGTGGCCCTACTCATCCGGGAAGTGTAGGCTTGCCCCTTCCTCTCTTTGATTTAAGAGCCTAGTCTCCATCCTCCCCACTGCACCCCCGGATCCCAGCCTGGCAGCCACCTTTCCAGCACGTTTCGCTTGTGGCTGTGTCCACTTGGAATGTCAGTTCAGGAAAGTAGAAGCCAAGTTCGGCTCCTTCTGCAGGCAAAAAAAAAAAAAAAACTATTCAGGCCAGGTCCGGGATCAGCAGCAGCCCCACCCAGGCATCCTTCCTGTGCGTGGTCTCAGCCCAGCACCTACCCAGCCCTGCCAGCTTGTTCCCTGGGGGCACCTCCTGTGGTGGGGTCTCATCGCAGCTCCACACGTCCATAGCCCCTCGTTTGGAATGATCTGCTAGGGAAAAGTTCAAAATGCCATGGAAGAGTGGTGACCCTCAGGGACCCCAGCGTCCGGGCACCAGACCTTGCCTTCCTGAGACTCAGGCGTCCAAATTTCTGCTCCCTCTTTTCCCAGGAACCTAGCACCTTGGCCTCCAGTCCCTTTTTCTCTCAGACCAGGAACGAGCGGCTTCATTGCTCCTTCAAGCCCCCAGCTCCTTCCTAACCCAGGCGTCCAGGCACCCGTCCTGTCACCACTTCATGGCTCACCTCCAGCGGGTTCCTCTGGCCCTAGCCGGGGGTCTCAACCCCATTTCATACCATGTACCCCCTCCCCCAGGACCTGGGCAGGGGGGCATTTTCCAAGACGTCAGAGCAAGGGGTCGCAGCCTGGGTCAAGTTGCAGGTCCGGGGCGGAGCCGAGTAGCGACTCCCCAGCCCCTCGCCTCAGGGACGCAGCCTCGGGGAGCTGTCCTGGTGCTGGAATGGCTTGGAGAACAGCGGGCAGGGCAAGGCGCCGGACAGGGGCCGGGTGTGTTTACGAGGTGGTGGGGGCTGGGCATGGTGGACAGGTTGTCCGTCTTAGGGATTTGATCCTACAACATGGGAGGTGGAAGGAGGGCCTGGGGTCAGCTGGGCTGCGCCAAGCTTATCTGTAACAGGAAGAGGGATTTCCGGCCAGATTCTACCCTGTCCCCAGCGACCGCTGACGTCACAATCAACAGGGTGACCGCGGGAGATAGACACAGACTCTGCATCACCCCCGCCCGGACAGAACGAATTGTTTTGGAGCTGCCCAGGAATAGTGTCAATCATTATAAAAGATGAACATCAGCAACACGGATCCTGAAAATAGTAATAACAGCTAACATTACAGGGGGAGCCATGTGCATATCCCCGAGCTGTATGCTGGGTCTAAATTCAATCCTTTTATGAGGTAGATACAAGCCTTTTCGTTTCATGGAAGGGACAATTGAGGCAGGCATCAATCGTTTCATTTTCTAAAAATCTATGTATTTTTGAGCTATAGTTTGGAACAGATGGGAGATTCTGTGTATGAACTGAATATGAGATATCACATGGCCAGGCATGGGGGTGCACACCTATAACCCCAGCTCTTGGTAGACTGAGGCAGGAGGATCACTGTGAGTTCAAGCCCAGCCTACACTAAGGCCCAGTCTAAAAAAAAAGATAACAAGCGGATTTACTTTCCTAGATGTGACATGCGATGATCATGGTACTCTATGAAGGCATTATCAGGAAATGAACACATATTTGGGAATGAAGTGTTATAATTTTGTGGCCTGCTTCAAACAATTTAGCACAAAACAAAAACATGTAAAGGTTCATACGTACATGCAATATTCTAGACATATACCAACATGAAAAACTCTTCACCTGAAACTTAGTAGCTAGTTGGCCTTTTATTTCCTCAGTCTGGCAATTTTTAGTCTAACACAACCTGGCTTCAGACACTGCTTGTGTTCATATTTACCATTAAACATAATGTCTTCTATGGACAGTTTCCATCATTACTTAGCTCCCTGATCATGAGCTATCTGCCATTCTGGAAGGCGGAGGGTAGCACTGCTGTCTTCATTTTACCAAAGAGAAACCAGATCTCGAGAGGGAGTCACTTGGGGCTGGGCCTGCAGAGCTTTGAGTCTCGGAGTAATGGGCATCCTCATCCCATCATCCACCCACCTACAGGCAGGAAACTGAGGCCTGGCCTGTGCTGCCCGCTAGGCCGACTCCCCGAAGCTGGCCTTTCCACCGTCTGTCCTCTGGCTGGTGTCTGTAGCTCTGGGTCCTTGTTGCGTCAGGCTTGATGCCAGTAAACCTTGTCGCCAGTCCCCGAGTGCTTCTGTCCCTTCCATCTGTATCTGGGGTTTCTCCTTTCTCCTTACCCCCTGCACTCCCTGCGTCTGTGTCAGTCCTCTCCATCTCTGAGCAAACTGTTTAGCCTGCCTTTCTGGAATCACTTCTGGTCCTGTGGCTGGTGTAAGAAGGGGGCCAGGGGTAGGAAGGGCCAGTGATGGGGGAAGGGGGCCTTGAAGGTCCTGTGTGGGGTGGTCCAGGCTGGGGCTGAAGGGCACTTCCTGCCAGGAGGGCCTCATCCCTCTGACCAGACTGGAAAATGTGACGTCAGAGGAGCCATAAAGGGGTGGGGGAACAGGAACAGAAATCTGACACCTCTCCAGGGTGATGTTTCTCTGCTGAGGTCTTGGTATCACGGGTCACTACTCCCCGCAATCCAGTGAGTTGATGGTTTATCCCCAGAAGACCCCTCTCCCTCCCCACACTCCCACCCTGCCATTTCCCTTCTCTGCTGGAACCAGCACAGTGTTCACGTCTGAAGTGATGGCGGTCCCAGAGCTCTTCCTAAGGTGCACATCTGTGACGTCAGGCCCCTGCTTGCTGCCTGACTTGTCCCAGCTTCTCAGGACTTGTGCAGAGGATGAAGCTCAGCTGGCTGGTTCTGGTTCTGCATGGACACCTCTTTGGCAGGCAGAAGCAAGTCTGGAGCCAGGAAAAGACCTACAGCCACCTGGACAAGAAACAGGGGCATCGGTCACTGAGACACAGGAGTGCGGGTGCTGTTGGGCAGAGTGGAGAAACTGCAGACACCCGAGAGATCCAGAGGGAAGACTGGCTCTCACAGTGGATGCTTCCTTCAGGAGGCCCTCCCTGCCCTGCAGGGCATGGCTGTGAAGCCTGTTCTGCCAGTGGACCATGGTCTCTGAGGAAGCAAGACCACAGGTGTCACTCACCTGTCCTGAGCACTGCCCAGGCCTGGCTGAGTGCATGAAGTGGGGGAAAGCTCTCCACTCAGTGCTGACAGCACAGGCTGGAGCCAGGACACAACCCTCACTTTTACTTGGCCAAAACCCCCTTCCTCCTCTAGAACTGGCTGCAGTTAGCAAGTGCTTCAGAGAGGTTTTTTTTTTCAGGTATAAGGAATCAAACTCAGGACCTTGTGCTTTCCAGGAAGGTGCTTATTCTGCTAAAGTATATCCTTGGCCTTTAAGTTTTTAGTAGAAGCACTCCAGAGGGGCTCAGAAATGCCCACCTATAAACTTTTTTTTTTTTTGGGCAGGACCAGGGTTCAAACTCATGACTTTGCACTTGCCACGCAGACACTTGTGCCATGGAGCTATCTCCCCAGCCCCTATGAACTCTCAAGGTTTCCACATTCTCAGGTGGAAGATGTCAAGCCCCAGCCCCATGGAGTGCCTCCAAGCCCCGCCGGGATGGAAATGAATGTAAATTTATTGAAAGTTTTTTTGGGGTGGGTGGGTAGGCAGTTGAGGGTTGTCCAAAGATATCTATGGGGAGAAGTCAGGGCCCAGCTGGGTGGGAGCGGGTGCCCAGCCACAGACCCTATCTCAGGCCCAACTTCTTCTTTTCTTTCTGCTTCTTTCGGACCACGTCCAGGTTCCGGTCCTTCCACATGCTCTTGCGGAGCTTGATGGGGCGTGAGCCCACATACTTCCCTGTAGGGATGGAGGGCTTGAGGTCAGGCGCAGGGCGGCTGTCCACCATGCCCACCATGCCTGGGTGGGGGGACACTCACCATTCATCTCCCGCATGGCACGCACGTAGTCACTGGGGTCTTTGAAGCTTACAAAGCCATAGCCCTTGGTCTTGCCTGTGCGCTTGTCACGGATCACCTTAGCCTTAAGGAAGGATGGGAAGCGGCTGAAGGCACGTGCCAAGATGTCATCATTCACCTCATTGCCCAGATCTCCACAGAAGATTCGGAAGTCATCTGGGGTTGGGAGAGGAGAGGTCAGAGACTGTCTGTGAGCCTCTGTGAAGGTCCCCATCTTCTCTGGAAGAATCCCCAAGCTCTCCTCCCCATTCTGTCCCCGCAGTCTCTGCTTGGGGACCCTCAGTAATTACCAGTCAATACTTGTGTGGCATCTAACCTACACCAGACACCTTGCTAAACACCTGGTGTGCATGCATGCATATACATATAAACACAAATATATATATATACACACACACATATATGTATGTATGTATGTATATGGTACTCCAGCAGCCCTTTCACACTGAGGGACAGAGGTCAAGGTTAAGTCAGTACCCAGTGTACGTGAAAGGAGGCAGCAGAGCTGGGCCAAAGAGTAGGCATCTGGCTTTAAGTCCTTACTTTTAACCACTAACTGAATTGCTCTTCCTCACCCCAAGGCGGTCCACTCCCAGATGAAGCTCTTAATTCTAACTTGGCCCTGGCCTTCCCTCCTCCAGCCCAGTTCCTTAGTGTTCTGATACCTTCCCATTATGTGCCCTGGGCCCCTGCCACACCCCAGCCTCCCAGGATGGCAGTTCAGCATGCAAGATGCAGCTGCCTTGGCTCAGTTCTCTGAAAAGCCCTCCTAGGTTCACCCTGCACAGGGAACACTCCACGTGACCCTTCTCTGAGCCCGCCCTCCACTGGCACTCTTGGGCACATTCTCAGGGTTAGGCCTGTGCCCCTACTCACCATGCACAGCCCAATGAATCCCCATCCCCAGGGGCACATGCTATTGTTCGCTCTGTGGGGACAAGCAGGCCACAGCACAGGGCTGAAGGGCTTGCCCAGGTCCCAGAATTATGGCCCCAAGCTCACAATGGTGTGGCACAGGCAGGGGCTATTCTTGGTCTGCCATCTCTGTTGGACAGGCAGATGGCCCAAGGAGAGGAGATGGCAGTCAAGGACAGGGCAGGAGGTGGGGTAGCTTACTCCCTCAGCTATTGCTATGGTTACCACATAGTTTTTGTGGTGATTAAGGACACTATGTAAACAACTAGGTTACCCTAGAAGGAAGCAATCTGACCAAACAGAGGGTGGGACCTTCTGCAAGACAACTGGCCTGGACATTTGTTGAGCTTCTTTTTTTTTTTCAGACAGGATCTCACTGCATATTCTAGGTTGGCCTACAACTCACAGCGATCCTTCTGCCTCAGTCTCCCATGTGTTGTGATAATAAGCATGTGTCACCACACCCAGTTTAGTTTGGATACTTAAAAAAAAAAAATTATACACAACTATGGAGGTGAAAGAGAAACTGTTCCTGCTCACAGGGCCGTGCAGGCATGTCCTAAAGCCCAGCAGTGAGCAACCTGGCTTCCTTCCCAGCAAGGGAGAGCACGGCAGGGCTCCTTCCTACCCTCCTTTCACGAGCTGTACTTGTCCCTTAGGTTAACAATCCTGTGCAGAGCCTGCAGGTGGACTCGGCAAGCACAGAGGACCTGCTCTGAACAGCTGGCTTTATGGCCACCAACCTGGGCCAGGTGCTGGTTGCAATCTACCCCACTTCACATGAATGAGCGCTTACTCTTTCTGGGTTAAGTGAACACTAGGATCTAACTCTCCTTCAGCCCAGGGGATAGAACCTAAGGCCTTGAGTATGCAGGACAAGTTCTGTACCACTGAGTTACACTCTTAACACCCTTAGTCTAAATAGAATAGAAAAAAAGTAGAAAGCAGAAGACAAATACATAAAACTATGTATATTCTGGCGTGGGGAGAAAAAAACAGCCATAACAGAGTTTTGGGACAATCAGAAAAATAACAAATTGAATATAAGATGTTGCTGGGTATGGTGGTGCACGCCTGTAATCCCAGTGCCTAGGAGGCTGAGGCAGAAGAATCTTCATCAGTTCGGGGCCAGCCTGAACTACAGAGTGATACTCTGTCTCACAAAGACCAAAAAAAATATTTCACAGAAATACTGTTCTTGGCTGTGATAATAGCACTGCACTATAAAAGTCTTTCTTAGGAGAATACTAAGATATTTAGACCTAGTAACTTCGCCAAAACTAGTTTCAAGTCACTAAGTATAAAACAATAATGAAGGGCTGGGGACATAGCTCAGGTATAGCATTTGCCTAGCATGCCTCAGTTTGCACCCCGACATTGCAAAACAACAAAACTGGGCTGGCGAGATGGTTCAGCGGTCTAGGTCTAAAGCACCTACTTAGGAAAGCTTAGGCAACCGCAGGGCCCGCAGTTCGATCCCCAGCACCACATGCTGTGCCAGCGCCACCTCTAGGGCAGGCTGAGCCAGCCACAAAAATAAATAAAAAGAAAAATAAATTAAAAAGAAAAAAAACTCCAAAAAAACCCATAGCAGTTAACAGGAATAAAGTGAGCAGGAGGAATACAGTGAACAGAGCAAAATGTCAACTGCAGAATCAAGGTCATTCACTGCATCACTCTGGGCTTAAATATCTTTTTCATTAAAGTTTGGGGAAGCCAGATGTGATGGCACATACCTGTAATCCCAGCATTTGGGAGGCTGAGGCAGGAAGATCACAAGTTTGAAGACAGCCTGCACTACACAGTGAGCTGGAGGACAGCCTCAACAACATCATGAGACCTTGTCTCAAAGCAAAAAAGTGAGGGGAAGAAACAATGCTCTTTGACCTTGAGTAAGCTGAGGTTCTCAGTGGTAAGACAGGACAGAGAGCAGGGACCTGCCTGTCAAGGCTACAGTCTTGCCTTCTCCAGGAAGGTAGGCTAAGAACAGTCGAGCCATGGCTCCCTGGCCTCCCTTCCACAACCACAGCCC
This sequence comes from Capromys pilorides, assembly GCA_004027915.1. Lineage (NCBI taxonomy): Eukaryota > Metazoa > Chordata > Mammalia > Rodentia > Capromyidae > Capromys > Capromys pilorides. The sequence goes on along the minus strand of PVKN010011319.1, from coordinate 4,445 downwards.
ACAGAGGCTACAGGGCCTGTCCGTGGCTCAGCCTAACCTCACACTGCAGCGCACTCACCGGCATCCCACTCCAATAGGCTTGGGTCTTCCCAGCTGCTTCCGGCTGCTGTGCGAATGCAGCGTTTCAATTTCTCTGGTTTCCCTTTCTTCTTGTCTTCACCCATGGGCTCTGGCACCTGCAGAGCAAGGGGGATGGGGTACAAAGGACTTGGTGCTACTTGATTCCTCATTCTGTTTCTGCCCTTGCCCTCCTTCCCCCAGTGAAAGGACTAGATCTGCTGGGGTGGGGGGCAGGGGAGACACATGTCACCTCCCTTGTCCTTGAGTCCTCCCTGCTCTGGACAAAGGATTGTGTGAAAGCCCATCGATTACTGCCTGTCCTCCCACTGCTATGTTCTCTACTTACCTCGAGAGCCATGAGGCCGGGAGGTGGCTCGGGTCGAGGGGGCCGGGGTCGTGGCCGCAGGGACAGGAGCTCAGGAATGCGCAGTGGGGGCAGCAGGCCCCGTACTACCTCCAGTGGGAGGGGCAGGGGCTCAGGCTCAGGCAGAGGCATAGCCAGGGCCAGCGGCAAGCTGGGGCCAATGACTGCAGGCCCAGCTGGAGCACCGCCTGCTCCCACGGCCACCGCAGCACCAGCTTCCTCCAGCCCAGCTGCCGCTGCCACCACTGCCTCCTCCTTCTCTTTCAAGCCCAGCCCCAGGCCTAGGCCCAGCTCTCGTGGTGCTGCTGGCTCTTCCTGTAGGCAAGAGGAGGGCACGAGTGTGTCATCTACACATAACAACTCCTCACAATGAATGAAGCCACTGTATACTACAAACACAAATAAAAACTTCTTAAAAATTTCTTAATAGGGGAGGTATGAGAGCCAGCTCACAGGGCCATATCTTATCCATCCCTATCCATATTGCAAAACCAGAGAACAGGCGAGAAAGGAAATCTCTAACAAGGCAGAAAAAGAAACATACGCAGGGACACAGATAAAAACAAAACAGAAAAATGGAGAGAAACAGTGAAAGGAAAAAAAGAGACACAGACATACTTTTGGAGCACACATTTCTATCTCTACTCTCTTCAAAAACAATAATATTTTGTCGTGAAGAATAAAGACAGAGATAAGAGACCAAGACAGGGGTATGAATATGATCAAGGTGTGTCGTATGTATGAGACTACCAAATGAAACCTAATGTTCTTCATAATTATTAACATGCATTAATAAAGAAAAAGAGAGACAAAGTTAGAGGAAAGAGTTGGAGGGAAGGTAGAACGGGTGAGGGCTTCCAGCCTAGGGCATTTGGTCCCCACCCACACTTACCAGGGTAGGCCTCAGAGCAGCCATGGAGCTCAGGGGTGGCCCCGGGGCCCGAGCCATAGGTGGCAGCATCATGGGAGGTCCAGGGGGCCCAGGCAGAGGGGGTCCTACGAGGGCCTGGTGTGGGGGCCGCAGGGCCATAGGCCGGGGAGCACCTGCTGCAGAAGAAAGAAGAGAATCTGTCAGGGTGTTAGTGGGAGAGTCGAGGGGCTTGGGGAGCGAGTAGAGTGGTAGTGATGACCCTGGCCCCCTCACCTGCTCTCTGTAGCACGTGAGGGACGAAGGCTGGACGCAGGATAGCAGCCCTCTGAGGGGCCACAGCTGTGGGAGAGAGAGATGGGGGTGTGTGTCATGGGGGACAGGGGCACTTGCAGCAAGGGATGTGCACAGGTGCATGTTTGTGTGTGCATACTGTGTTTACTCTCAGCATCTAAAAAATCCTGAAAAAGTCTGGGGATCCTTCTGAGAGAAGTGAGGGTATTTCCAATGGTTCATTCACCTAAAACTGACCAGGAGGGTCTCCTGTGGCCCCAGCCCTGTGGTGGAAAATGCTAGAGACCAAGGGTTCTCAGGAAGCTCCTATAGAGAGCAGGAAGGAGCGACGGCCCAGGCGGATCAGAGCTACAACAGGTTAAAACCAAAGCAGAGAGACCTGAGCCAGGAGATGGAAGGCCAGGAGCCATCAAAGCTGTCAAAGCCCTCTGACCCCACAGCAGGAGAGAAGGTTTCCTGGAAAAAGAAGCTCAGCTCCAAGAGATAATGATGAGTTAGGCAAACAGTGAATGGAAATGTTATGGCAGGGTGAATCTCCGTAAGCAAAATCTTTATGCCTTAGCTGGACACGGTGGCATATGCACAGTGTGATCACATTCATACCCCTGGCATATGTAATCCAGGCATTTAGGAGTCTGGGGCAGGAAGACAGCCTTGAGTTCAAAGCTAGCCTGAGCTACATAGTAACTCCAACGCCAACCTGGCTACATACTGAGAGCTTGTTTCAAAAACAAGGCAACAAACTAACATCAAAATCTTTTTTCTCTTTTCAGCTTAGTGTAACTGTTACAAAAAATGTTGTAGAGCATCATGAAGTGTTGCCATGGCAGCAAGTGTCTAAGGACAGCCTTCTTGGCTGGGCCACTGACTTCCTTCAGAGGCCTGAGAGCTGGAGTACACACAGCAGCATGGCCTCCGGCACGTCAGATTTGCCTTTCAACAAAACCTTACTAGAGGGCCACCCAAATAGCTCAGTGGATTAAAGCGCCTGCAAGCAGGCACAGAGGCTGGGGGTTCGATCCCCAGACGTGCTGTACCAGTCCCACCCCTGGGGTGTGCTGAGATGGCAACTGAGACTGGGCATGGTCACGCGCACCTGTAATCCCAGCTCTGGGAGGCTGTAAGCAGGAGGATCACCAAGAGCCTGATCTAGCAGTGAGGCCCTGAAACCCTGTAGACCGTCCCTAAGATACAAAAAACCAAAACCTTACTAGAGTGTGTTAACACTCCTTAGGTGTTACCACATAAAGAAGTACAGTGGATTTAGAAAATGTAAAAACAAGTCTGACTTAACAGAGATCATATCTGAATTTTACATCCAAATGAGAACATATTTCCTTTTCACACGATAGGATAAACATGTTGTGAGTAGGGGTTATCTGGACAAGAGGTGGACAATGCAGAGAATGGCTTACGGAAAGGACAGGCTAGGACATTATAGGTGACTGAAAGCAGCAGCAGGGAGAAGGGACTTCAACACCTTGCTGGTACCTCTCAGCAATGCTCAGGGCTTCAGGGGATGCTGTGCAGATCTCTCTGAAAGAAGCCAGCTTGTGCAGGGTCTTGACTCCAAGGGAAGGAGCTTAGTACTTGTTTGGGGATCTCTTAGCCCTTTATTGACTCACACTTTGCGGCAGGACCCAAGAGTCCTGCCGTTCACAAAGCCTATATTCTACGGAAGCAAAAAAATGATAGCCATAATAGTGTAGCTTGTTATACAGTGTTCACTACTACAGAGAAGCACAGCAAAGGTTAGGGGTTAGGAGTGAAGTACAGCAAGTACACAGTCAGGCCTGTGCTTTAGAAGGATGACAACCCGGGACAGGAAACGAGTAGAGGAGATGATTTAAAGCAGCAATGTAGACAAGAGGCTGAAGTCCCCTAAACCCGTGTTCCTGGTTAAATATGGGCTTCCTGACCCTGACCTACCTGCTCGCCGCAGGAACATGGCTTCTCGAGCCTCTGGACTATCCAGGTGACTCCGATCAGCAGGGCCAAAGCCAACTGTTGGGAAAGGAAAGATGAGGATGGTGGAAAGAGAGCGCTGGGCGTCCCTTCTTACCACCTTGCCTGAGCCTCTAACCGCACTGTCAGCCACTCTTTACTTACCTGGGCCCACGAAAGGAGGACCACCCACCATGGGAGGAACTACTGTGGCTGCAGCAGCTGCCCGGGCCTCCAGAGTCTGCTGGACCTGTTGGGGAGAAGGTTGGGATGATGAGATGAGGGGTTGGACTCAGCGCTCCTAACTGGTCCCGACTGGCTCACCTCAGGAAGTCAAGACTGTCATTCTTTGTGCTCTGCGTAGGGCTGGGTACCTCTGAGGTCTTAGCTAAAAGTCACTTCTCAGGGAGACTTTTGTTGTTGTTGTTTCTGAGACAGGGTATTGCAGTGTAGTTCAGGCTGGCCTAAAACCCAAAGCAATCCTCCTGCCTCAGCCTCTGAAGTGCTGGGATTACTGGCACGTGCCACCACGCGTAGCACAGGGAGGCTTTTGAAATCACATTAATTAAAGCAGTCCTTATCCTCAGAGCAAGGTCTCTCACTACTCCATTTCAGCTTCCCCACAACACTATCTGAAATAATGTCCAACCTGTCGTTGCCATCTCCAATACCACCATGCTGGCCCGAGCCACCATTACCTCTTGCCTAAATCACTACAGCAGCCTGTTCCTCAGTCTTCTCAATTTTATTCTTATCCTCTACAATCCAGACAGCTGGAGCAACTCCATCAAGTTGAAACATAGCACCCCTCAGCTCAAATTCCTCCAGTAGTTCCCCATCTGAGTAAAAGTCAAGGTCCTTATGGTGGCACCTGGGGCCCCACTAGGCATCGCTTCTGCCACCTCTGTCCGTACC
>PVKN010011318.1:0-21787 GCA_004027915.1 Capromys pilorides | reverse complement strand
GTGGGGCTTCTTGGAGAGGGAGGAAAGGACTGTGGGAACAGAAAGGATCCTGGGAATGGAGGTGGGGCTTCTGGGAGTGGGAGGAAAGGATTGTGGGAACAGAAAGGATCCTGGGAATGGGAGTGGGGCTTCTTGGAGAGGGAGGAAAGGACTGTGGGAACAGAAAGGATCCTGGGAATGGGGGTGGAGCTTCTGGGATGGGAGGAAAGGGAACAGAAGGAAGTCTGGGATGGGAAAGCAGATTCTGGGGCTGGAGGAAAGGGACCCTGCAGAGGGAGAGTGTGGGTCCTGCAGCTGGGATCGGTGGGAATCTCCCCAGCAAGGCTCCAGGGCTGAAAGGCAGGGGGCCTTCCCAAAGCTCCCCGGGCTGTGACGGTTCCCGCAAGGGGCCTGTGGACACAGAACTGAGCCATTCAGGTGGAAGAACCTCCCACGATGCAGCCATACCTTCTCTTGCTCCCATGAGACACAGCATGAGCCCAGCTGGCAAGTGAGCAGGCAGGTGCCAGAGGACGGCCATCTGCAGCCTCCTCTGCCTCTGCCTCCTTCAGGGACGGGGCAGGCTGCTGGGCTCTGCAAAGTCCTGCTCAGAGAAAGGTTCTTCGGCTTCCAGAAGGGAAGGGCCCCTCTGTGCTGAGCGGCACTTAGCAGCCCCAGGAGCCAGGTGTGACCTCCGTGTCCCAGGTGTCCTTGCTTGCCCTGGCGCAGCCCCCAGCATGGGCCATGTAGCCCTTGTCCTGCCCATCTCTCATCAGGAAAGCGTGGTGGAAGCATCGGCCCCACCGCCTGGCCTCAGCCTCTCAGGGAGGAGGCGGAGAGCAGCTGCCCAGCAGCATGCCACGGCCATCAGGCCACCTGCCTCAGTGAGAGGCATGATTAGCAGCAGGCTCTACTGAGTCGTCCCCTAGCACCTTCTCATTACCATGCTTCTGGAATTTCATGCTTTGGAATTCCGCTTCTCTAATCTCACACTTTGTCTCTTCCTGAATACCAAAGTGCCCCCTGGGAAGCCCCACATGCCCTCAGCCTCAGGCCTTTGACTCCCAGTACCCCTTGGCAGGGTGGCTGGGGAACAGGGACCTCCTGAGCATGGGATCCAGGTCCCACTCTGCCACTCAGCAGCTCTGTAACCTCTGGAAAAATAACTTGGCTTTTTTGTCCTCTCTCTTTTCAGTACTGAAGATGGAATCCAGGGCCTTCATACTGAGATACATCTCTGTATTTCTTTTTTTTTTTTTTTTTTTTTTTTTCTGCTGTTTTGTATTTGAATTCTGAGGCAGGTTCTTGCTTCACTAAGTTGTGTGTCTCACTGCTGAGATAAAACATCCAATATCCAAAGTTAAGGAAGGAAAGGTTTATTTGGCTCATGGTCTGTAGAGGATTCAGTTCATCAACAGCTGGTTCTGCAGCAGGGACCTCCCCAGCCCGGTCTTAACCAGCACAATTCCTATTAGACTTCCGGTCTTCTGAGCTCCGTTTGGAATCTGCCATACAGAACAGCCTAAGGAACTCCAGGTCTACCTTTTCAGCTGGCATCTCCAAACCTTTAATAACTCCTCCCCTCTCCACAAGCCAGTCCCAAAGTCTCTTGAGCCACATAGTCAGATAATGTCACAGCAATGACCCCACTCCTGGTACCAAATTCTGTCTTGGTTGCTTTTCTCACTTCTGGGACAAAATGCCCAACACTCAACATTAAAGGGGGAATGGCTTATTTAGCGTCTAGTTTGCAGAGCTTCTAGTCCATACCCAGCTGGTTCCAAAGCAGAGTAACATGGAAGACAAACATCAAATATGAGAAACAATTCATGGAGAGCAGAAGATAGCAAAGCAACAGGGACCAGCACAGCTCTTTCTGTCTCTTACATTTTATCAGGCCACGTAGGGTGGGCAGCACTTGCACCCCTAATCCTGGTGGCCACGATCCTCAGCTCGCACCACAGATCAATTCCAGCATCACATGCTCTGGGTACAGCTACCCCTGGAAAATCTCAACTTGTGACTGCATGAGACTTCGGAAGGACACCTAAACACAGCTGTTACAGTTGGCAAGGCTGGGCTCGAACTTGTCCTCTTCCTATCTCTGCCTCCCAGAGTGCAGGGCTGACAAGCATGTAGTTCATTCTCAGCTAGTGACCCGACCTGGATCTCTTTGATTTCTGTCCGGAAAAGAGAAGGGAGCTGACGGTCCCCATGTGTGCAGCGAGGATGAGGTTGTGGTAAATGCAGAGGGTGCCCCTGGCAGAGCTCACAGGGGCCACATAGCCATCAGTGTGGTGGCTGGAATGTTCTAGCACGTGTCCATACATCTGGGAAGGGATCTGGGCATCTACACCTGAACCTGAGTTTGAAGGTGAATGTTCCAGATACCGGCTGGCCTTTGGCTGCCTGGGCTCTTACTGGGGTGTAGCATACACGTCTCCGGGTGCTGACTGGGATGGATGTGGAGCTCAGGCTCTGCCCTAGCAGCCCTGCTCCTCATGCCTCACATTTAGAGCACAGCTGTGCAGGCCAGGGATCTCCACTGTGGTCACAGTGAGCAAGGTCCTCGGAGCAGCCAGCAGGCCCTGACCAGCGTGGGACTCATGTAGCCCTGCCATCCACCACCCACCCACCCCTGACTCCCAGCCCCCTGCACAGCACAGCCTCCAGGGACTCTGTCCTGGGCACTGTGAGTTGCATGATGATTCATGCACACTCACACACATGAACACTCATGCACACATGCACACTCACACATATGCACATGTGTGTGCACACACTCTCACACATGAACACTCATGCACACATGTACACATGCACACTCACATATGCACATGCGTGTACATGCACATACACATATGCACACTCACACACATGAACACTTATGCACATATGCACACATGCATACTTACACACATGCACACTCATACACATGTGTGAGCACACACATGCACACTCGCACATGCACACCCATGCACATGTTCACACACACACACTCACACAATGCATCCCTGGCCAGGCTGATACCCAGCAGGGATACGAGCCTCCTCTCCCAGCCCAACTTCCCTTGCAACCCTCTGTCTACTGCTGGTCTCCCCAGAACATGGCCCTTCCCAGCCTCCCACTGCAGGCCTGGTGCTCCCAGAACCACCTTTCCTTATAAGAAATGGGGCACAGTTTGGAAATGCCAGCTCTGTGCGCTACTGACCGGCCAGTGGGAGCACTGTGTCCTGTGTGCTGGGAGCCCAGGTCACCCATGCAAAAAAGAGTGACCCAGGGGAAGGGGTGCAGTGAGGTGGGAGGGCCCTGGGAATCCCCACAAGAGGAGCTGGGCTGAGTGCACTGTGGGGAGGAGCCTGGAGCTTAGAGCCAGGACCAGGAGATGCTGGGTGCCTGGGCACAGTTGGAGCAGGGACAGAGGCCTAAGCACAGTGTGGCGTGTGGTGGCTTCTCAGAGGTTGAGCTCTCATGTGAAGGCTGGAAGTACTGCTTCTGCTGGAGCAATAGCAGCCCCCATGTGCTCGTGTGATCTCCTGCCCATGTGCACAGAGGAGAACCATGTGGAGAGCCAATGGATTGGTCTCCTTTCAGTACTGAGGCAGTCAAGGGAGAAACCACTCTGCTGCCTTCTCCCTCCAGTGAGCGCCCACCTCAGCTCTGTCTGTTCAGCCACCCATGGGCTGCCTTGTGGACACAAGATGGCAGCGCTGCCTCCACCATTGCATCCTCATTCTGGGCAGCAGGGAGGAACGGGCAAAGGAAAAGCCACCAATTCTGCTGCCATTGAATGCCCACTCCTGGTATCCACAAGGGCCACTTCTTCCAGTGTCGGATCGAGCCGAGGTCGTAGGCTCCGAGCTGGAAGAGAACAGGGACAGGAAATACATTCATGCCCGTTCTTAGTAGTTGCTTGTATGGAGAAATCAGGAATGTGGAGAGTGCGAACAGGGGAAGGTACGGCCTCTCCAGCAACCCGCCTCCTCCAAGGATGCTGAGGCGGCTGCCACTTGTCCCCAAGGGCCCGGCAAGGGATAGGGATATCGTCCTCCAGGGCAGTGAGTCCCCACGGCGAGGGCTCAGATCTGGGTTCCAAATGTCTCGGTCAGTCAGCACAGACCCCTGATCTCCCATTAACCTGACACTTGGCACCTGCCGTATTTCAGCGTCTATGGTAATTTTTTTTCCAGATAGAGGGGCCAAGAAGTATAGGCAGCAAGATGCAATTGACAGTAAGTGCTCATTATGTAATTACAGATTCTTCAGCGTGGAGCTTGCTCTGCCGTCAGTAACTACCAGATACATAATTACTGAGATCGGGAGAAGCCTGGTGTCCCCAGTGCCTCTGCTGACACAAGTTAGATGCAGCCTGCAGAGTGTGCAAGAGCTTCATGACCCTGGGTCACCCTCAGGTCGGGGGCAGCGGCTGAGAAGGCAGAGGAGAAGAATCTGAGGCCCTGGTGGAGAGTGGCCGATGGTACCTCTGGGTCTCCAGAGGCTGGGGTTGGTGGGGCTGCCTGGCTGCAGCTGAGAGAGCCGCAGGGATTTAGGCCTCTGGTTCCAGCGCCCAGAGCCCAAGTTCACGATGCCCGCAGGCTCCGGGCGATGTGCTGACAGTGCCTTCTCTGCCCTGAGTTGGGGCTCGGGGCACTGGGCTGTGGGTTTGCCCTGGAAGAAAAGGAGAAGGGCGAGGCAAGTTCCCGCCACTGTGTATCTTATAGCCCACAGAAGACCCCGGTGGCCACTGACAGGGCTGGCCTGGGCCTTCCTCAAGTGGGACTAGTGACAGCATGGGTACAGTTAGGCAGGGCCCCTGTGCTCTCCCCACTACATCTTCTCTACTTGTCCCTATCCTGAGGTGACACCTCTTGGAGAAACATCCATGCCAGGAGCCCTGGACACAGAATCTCCAGCCATACCACTGTCACTGAATGCCCGCAGTGGCCACGTCTCTTCCGTGGAGCCCCAGACGCCAGCCCCATGAAGGCGAAGTATCTCTAGTCATGAGCTCCCCATGTGCAAGGGAGCAGCTGTGGCCTGGAGGTGCTGGCTCTTAGCCCCTGCATCCGGGTGTGGCCTCCAGTGGCCTCTGGTCTCCTCGGTGCTGTGGGAGGCTGCTGTTCCTAATAGACTTCCCTGCCACTAGAAGTCACCTGGCCCTGTCCTGTTGGGGCACCGGGCTAAGGGAGACCTGCAGCTCTTGGGAGGTCCCAACTCTGCTGAGGGGACCTCCGTGTCCTCCCGGGCAGGGCAGGGAAGCCCAGCAGTCCCTCAGCCATGTAGCCCCGCCTCCCCCACCCCAGGTCGCCTCTCCCTGCAGCCTGTGCTCCTGGCCCCAGCTCTGAGGGGTCCCAGGTGCCTGGCCTTCAGTGCCATGCTAAAGTATCCTCTGGACTCAGAACCAACCCGTGCTGGGCTTCTACAGATGTGGGACAAGAAACAGCCTGTTGGGGAAGATGGAGCCAAGGCAATTGTAGGGGACAAAGAGAAGGCGACCCCATCTTGTTCAAGTCACCCTCCCTGATTGATGGTTGTCCTGACCCAGCTTCCTCAGAGCCCAGCATGGTGTGGCACGGAGTACTCAGTGCCTCAGTCACCACCAGCTCTGCCCAGGCCCTGGGCACAGGGGAGGTGGCTGGGGTGCAGCCTGCTCCACCTCAACAATGCCGTGTGTCCATGACGGTCCCAATCTACCAGAGGCCTGGACAGGCACTGAATAAATGAGCACCTGTCCTGAGTGTGCTGAGCACCTGGAGAGGACAGGAGGGAGGAGATGACACCGGCAGGGCCAGCAAGTGACTTTCGGGTACCAGAGGCCCAGTGCCTGCCAGGCCCGCCTGTCTGGCTGCTTCCTGTCTGCATGCCAGCACTGAGTCCCTCTGAGTGAAGGGAACATCAAGGTCAGTATTTTTAGATGCGATGCTTTAATTTTTGAAAACCTTCCACAGAGATTTTAGTGATGGGTACATATTTATTTGATAAATATAAATAAATGCAAGAGCTATAAAAATAAACCTTGAGAAAAACTTCCTGTCCTGTTTTTCCATCCTGTTTACCTCCCCCAGAGGACAGCGTCCATGTCCCGCAGAGAGGGGTCAGCAGCTATATTCGGGGGCAGGAGGCTGAGTGGCCACAGCCCCTACAGCCGGGAAAGCTGGTCTAGGTCACGGGTTAACCCAGCCCATGCCAGGCCCTGTACCTCCTCCTGTGGGCCCACTCCGGAGCCTGGGCCCCAGGTGATGCAGAGCCTGCAGGACTGGAACGGGCTCAAGGGCACCAAGCAGGATCGTGGCCCAGACAGAGGGGGTGTGGATGTTCTGAGGAGCTGGATCTTTGTGGTTCTGGCCTCCTGCCTGGGCCTTTAAGGTTCAGGGGGCACAAGCTGAGCTATAGAGTACAGGGCAAGGGCTGGGGTTCCCTTGGCGTCATCCAGAGCCCAGTAGGGAGCTGCCAGTATTGTGGAGACCTGGCCTCCTCGCCCGCCCTCTCACAGAGGGCCCCACACCCCAGAGACCTCAGGGCACAGCAGCGTCCACTATGGGGCCCGAGGCTTTGCTGTCTGCACAGGCCTGGGCTCATCGGCCATTGGCACCTGGCCCACTGCCCACCACCAGTGTCCCTGCCCGCTTGTCCCCTCCATGGGGTGCTAGCTCACACCAGCCTCCTGCCATCTTGGATCTGGGCCTCTGCTCCCAGCTCCCAGGTGGGTCCCATGCCCTCAAGGTGGGCTTCTTCTATGTCTGAGTGGCTGCCTCTTGGGTGCTGTCCTCTTCCTAGGCCTCTCCTGCCCTACCTCTGTGGTCCGTTGCCTCCTCCTCCAAGGGCCAGGCCCAACCCTGTGCACCAGCAGTGGCCGGTGCTGTACCTGCTGTACCTGCATAGCTGTGGGGGTCACCCGGTACCATCCGGCTGCTGACAGTGGGCAAGGGTCTCATGAGGCATTCTCGGGGACAAGAACAGAAGGAAGGTGCTGCGCCCCAAGGTTGAAGCAGGCTCCAGGCTCCCCTGCTCCCTCCTCTCTGCGCTACAGGGTAGATGCCGGAAGATAAGCAACACATACATAATTAATTGAATTAAAGTAAACTCCAGATAATTTTTACCCTGAGCATTCTTGCATACATTAGGCAAATTAAATATTGAAATGGCCCAGACAGCCACCCTTCCATGCCAAGAGAGGAGCTTGGTCCGGCAGTGGGCATCCTTGTGCAGGTGGGATGGGCAGCGCTTCACTCCTCAGAGCCAGCCTCGTGCTGTCCTGCCGCCTGGAGCCACACAGGTGTGGCTGCCTTGATCCACACCATCCAGTGGGACCTACGAGGATGTACATGGCCCAGAAGAATCAGGCCTCAAAGGGCTGCTGCCCAGTCCCCATGATCTGAATGGAAGCTGGGATCCTCGGTTGGAAATGTTACCTCTTCCCCGCAGGCACAGGGGAGCTGCCCAGGACCAGGCAGCACCTGCAAGGGCAGTGGTTCCTGGCCAGGGCTCGGCCTTGCCCCTAGTGCCTCTGTCCACTGAAAGCTGCTCTGTCCCCCGCCAGTGACCGCCCAGGACTGTCCCGGGCAGCTCTTCTTGAAGCCTGTCGAGCGTCTCTCCAACCTGTTCATTTCTCATCTCTGCCTTTGGCCACCAGCTCACAGCCCCTGCATCTGTACTGCCCTCTGCCTCCCCCAGGCCCATGGGCTCTGGTCCCCTGTGGGTTTCCGTCTCTACTGTGTTTATTAATGAGGGTCCCAGCCACATGCTTTTTAGACATGGCTCAGTGTGAGGTTCTGGGCATTGGGATGACACTGATGTCCCTGGATGGACAAAGTGCCCAGTAGCAGGGAGAGGTCCACTTTCTCACGTGTGGCCCTGCTGCACAGTGGGCCATTGCTCAGTGCCAGGCAGGCCTTGTGATGATGGTGGAGCTGACCAGAAACCCCCAGAACAAGACGGCCCAGAAAAATCTCACTCCAGGTATGTGTATTGTCTACACGTGTGTGTCACACACCTGCAGGGTCACACACAGGTAAGTCCTCCTGCCATGAAAACACATGCTCACATAGGGGTGCACCTTCGCATGTGCATACATGAATTTGTGTGAACATATTTATTCTTGTAAATGCGTGTCACAAGAATGCAAGCTCACAAGTGTGTGTGGTCTCACGCATACAAGCTCCTGCACACCAGCAAGCGTGGCTGCTCGTACTGGCATGCATCTACATGCATTCGAGTGAGTCTGCACACACGAGGGCGCACACGTGTGTGTGTTGCATCTTTTTCTGTCTTCTTGAGGCAGGGTCTCACTATGCAGCTCAGGCTGGCCTTGCACTCACCTTGTAGCCCAGGCTGGCTATACGATCCTCCTCCCTCAGCCTCTGGAGTGCTAGGACCATAGGCAAGAGCCACCACACCAGCCCACACGTGTGTACAGCAGTCTGTGCAGGTATAGACATTTCGTATGCATGTACATCTGTATGTAAGCATCGAGTGCGCCTGCACTTGTCACAGATGCTGGTCACAGGTCTCACAAGCCCAAGAACTAAACACGTGGCACAGCCGAAATCCCTCGGCCCAGACACCTTGTGTCTTCTAGAGGGCGACAGGTGGTGAAGAAACACAGGCACAAACTACATGAGTGTCATGCTATGAGGGACATGGCAGTGTGAGGCATACACTTGCACCCACACCCTGATATGTACATACTGCACACATGTGTCATGCATGAAGGAACATCACACACACACAGCTTCACACTCTTCCATGTGCACAGATTTGCATGCACACTCAGTGTGCACCTTTGTACACTGAAGGGACCCCACACGCAGGCGCACACATGTTCACACTCAATGACAGTTGACAAAGATGGGCATGTGCTACTGTCTCAGTTACTTTTCTCTCATTGCTGGGACAAATACTCAACATCCAAAATGAACAAAGGGAAGGTTTACTGAGCTCACAGTTGCTGGAAGTTTCAGTCCATGCTCGGCTGGCTCTAAGGCAGAGAAGCACAGGACAGAGAACAGCAGTTCATGGCAGTGGAACAGCAACGATGACAACAGAGAGACTCTGTCTCTCTGTCTCTCTTATATTATATTCAGGCTATCACCCCAGGCTGGGGAAGGCACACATAATAATCCATAATCCCAGGAGAACTAAAATCCATAATCCCAGTGGATCATGAGTTAGTCTCAAACTCTAGAAGTCCCTGCCCCATGGTTGCATGAGGCTTGAGGGGACAACTAGACACAAGCCCTAACAGCTACACAACCAGCCAGACAGCCCTGGAATGCAGGCACACATGCTCAGATGCACACATGCACTGGGACACACACACACACACACACACACGGGCTCACACAAGTGGTGCCAAGCCTTGGATAAGGTGACCCTGTGGATCTGCTGGGCCGCTCACTCTGTCCTAGCACCGCGAGCCACCCTCTAGGCTGCATCAGGGCGCCTTTCTGTGGTGTCAGAAGACCAGGTTTGTCTCTACCTGGTGTAAAACATTCCCCACCTGGCCTTTTGAAAAATGAAACTTTTCAAACCTGGAGAAAAGTTACTAACATACACAGTAGCCATCTCCTGCCATCCAGTTTTATTCATTCCTGAAATGTTTGCTTTAAATGTTTTCGTAGAGAACAAACCTCCCAAGTACCTTCGCACCCCTGTCCGTCCCTGTCCTCGCCCTGGCCTGTCCCACCCCAGAGCCCAAGCCGTGCGCGCCAGTGTCAGGGCCGCCCACCTCGGATGGGCTGGGCGCTGCGGAGGCGCACTGGGCTGCGCATTGTGCTGCGCTCCTCCTACAGATACGCGTTTGATATGTATTCTGATTGTCACCCAGAGATTCGCTTTGCTCATTTCGAATTCTGTTTAACTTCCGCTAGGGCACAGCGACACTCTTCTTTGCGCCAACCGATTCTGCAGGGACTCGGTGGCCGCACTCCTCCGCTGTGGGCGGGGCTCCACGCCGCCTCTCCGGGGTGCCTGCACCCCGGCCTGCGTTCCCGCCAGCAGTGCTGCACCTTGTTTCCCACCCATCCTGCCCATGCCTGGCATAGCGTGGCTTCACACTTCCTGCTCACCCCCGCGGTATGATGCAGAGCTCTGTGGACCTTATTTCGTGGTGGACAGCGAGGGTGAGTGTGTCCGTGAGCTTGCTGTCCAGCTCTCCAAGTCCCCGTTTGTCACCCTCTTATTGGCGCAGTGTTCCGCAGAGGAGGTTGCCTTTCTCCTAAGGATTTATAGGATCCTTCGCATGTTTTGCATAAAATGTATTGTGCACTCTATGCGCTACAAACATCCTGAGGCAGATGTCCCCTTGTTCCTGTGCTAGCTGGAGAGGATGCTCCACCCCTTGCTGCCCCTCTGCCTCCCCCAATCCCCTGAGCGTGGATGAGCACAGTGTGCCCCAGTGTCCTCCAGCCTCCCTGCGCGCACTTTGGGCCATTGTTGGGGCCACGCTGAGGTACTGTGTAGTGGCCCCTGCCTCTCTGAAGAAGTGGCCAGGACAGCACTAACACAGCGGAGGTCAGAAGGGGCTGGGCCACATCACCCCACCTCACCCACAGTGAGCTATGATGAACGCAGCTGGTCCTCCCACAGGTGTCCTGATTCAGCCCTGCCTTGCCACTAGAGATTTGGCCACTCAGCAGTTCTTGTGGTGTTCCCTAGAACTGTTGCCTCGGCCGCTCGGAGAGTGTCTGTCTTCCCTGCAGCAGGCTTCAACATGAACCTAGCAGCATAATGGCTTTGGACCTAAGAGGAGGCTAGAATCTGAAAGCTTGAGTTATACCGATTTGAACCAAAAGGGCGGTTGGGATTTGGACCAATCAGCAAGCTCAAATTTGGACCAATCACAGGCCTGCAATTGCTACACAAGCAGCACAAGGCCAGACGGTCCTGTTTCCAGCTGTGGTCCTAGCTGCCATGTGAGGCTCACCAGGGCGAGGTCAGCAGCGACCTCTCAGCCACACAGGTGCGGACAGTGGCATGAGGTGGGCTCTGAGACCCAGCTGCCTCCTTCCCAAGCTGAAGTCCCCACCAGTGGCCTCCCAGGCTGCTGCCCCACACTGAGGTCACTGTCCCCTCTGCTACAGGATAAGGCCACTGCTTAGCCATGGAGGGGACCGATAATAAATCGGTGAATAAATGTGCACATGACACCTCCCCAGCTGGGAGAGGAGGCGGGTGGGCTGGCCAGGCCATGTCACTGGGGCTGGGGACACACGGGAGGGTCAGCATGCGTGTGCATTATTAAACACGAATCTGTGGAGACACTGTTTTAATTATGTACTGTGTAAAGCAGGCAGACACCAATTTAGCAGGAGCTGTGCACACAGATCAAGGCTAAGCCCTCGCACACATTTTGCAGATTTTCTCTAGCTGTGCTTCCGGCCCAGTCATCCCTCCAGCCCCTTTCCTCAGGCCTGGCTGCCTGACGGGGGTGCTGTGCCATTCCCACATGGTGCCTGGCATGTCCACCCCTCCGTGCATATACCTGGCGTCTGTAGCTATGCATACTGGAGGACAGGGCCGCCCTTCACGCGGAAGCATCTAGAACTCTCCTTTGCATCTCCCAAGTCTGCTTCAGATTTTACCCACACTGTTGCCTTGCGTCTCACGTGGTCATCCTCAGGGCTGCCTGCTGCCTACCAGCTAATACCTTGGTTTGTTGTTTCATTCTCCCATGAGGCACGGTAGGCGGCTTCCAGATCAAAGCATCCCCTTGCAGTGAGGGTCCTGTTCTGTATGTGCAGCGTGGGCCTGGGAGTTGCTAGAAAGGAAGGCCCTGGGAGGGGAGTGTGAGTCCAGGGCCCTGCGCTGTGGTCAAGCTCTCAGGCCATCTCAGCGACGGCCTCACCTGTGGACCCCGCCCACGCCTGCTGGTCCTGAGCCTTAGGGTCCTGCCCTCCCCACACGTCCCCTGCCGTCTGTGAGCCATGTGCCAGCTCTGCTGAAACACACAGGTCCCATGGCCACAGGGTTTGGGGACCCCTGGGCGGGCTGCACGCTTGCCGGCGCTCCCTATCTTTCCTCTGTGGCTGCCTGCTCTCTTCCTCGGCCTCTTGCTGAGCGGCTGACCTAGCTCTCCTGTTTTTTTTATCCTGATGGGGCTCCTTTTAGTCTCTCACATTGTGCATCTCCTCTTCCACTGAGGAGTTTATAGATATGATTGCTGTGTGCACTCACAGATATCTTGTGTGTGTGTGTGTGTGTGTGTGTGTGTGTGTGTGTCTTTTCAAGGCAGCATCTCACTCAGCAGCTCAGGTTGGCCTTGAGCTCACCATGTAGCCCAGATGGTCTCGAAGTCGCACCGATCCTCCTGCCTCAGCCTCCAGAGTGCTGGGATTAGAGGCGTGTGCCAGCGCACCCAGTGATATCTTCGTCGTGATGTTTACGCACCTTGTCGAAGGCGCTCTTGCCACCACAGCATCCCCCTAGGTGGTCTCTGAGCTGAGAGTGACTTTCTTGCACACCTGGGTCTCTCCTGTGCGTCTGGGTACGGTGGAAGGAAGCGAACTGCAGCACCTGAGTACCATGCGCGCGGGGCACAGCCGCAGTTTCAGGGTCCTTTCACACAGCCGCGCATGCGTGCGCATAGACGCACGCATGCACGCACGCACGCACGTACAGACGCATGCGCCTGAAAGTGCAGCTGCCTCAGTCTCCCACGTCCTGAAAGAGCATGCACTGCCTCGTCAGCACCCAGGCTCGGTCACGGGGCCCACCGATGAGACGAGCCACAAGCATCCCGACGAGCCTGGCACTGGCCGCGGGCATCTGCCAGCATCACAGACACTCCTTGTCCCCTGTTTTATAAATTAAATTTACCATCTGGCTTCCCAAATTCATAAAAAGAACCTTATTGGGATTTTTATCTTAATACTGTGTACTCATAGATTAATTTTAGCAAGACATGCAATATTTTTGGTTTGAATTTATCTAGATCCTCGGCGTTTATTTAGATTTATTTTCTAATATTTTCTGCCAAGGTCTGTGTTTCTCCCGCTGGACCCCCCGCTTGGTGATGGAGAGGCTTTCTTTCTACAGTGACCGACGCTTCCGAGCCATTTTCCCTCCGTCAAGGCCTGTTCGTGGGGACACCCTGCCTGCTTCCGATCGCGCTCCCTCCTGCACTCCTGCTGAGGCCCCCAGCAGACCGCGGTCACGCTGTCCACGCAAGCTGCTTTACTCTGTACCCACCCATCTCTCAGTCAACAAACAGTGAGCACCGCCGCATGCTCCCGACTGTAATACAAGCTGGAAAAACATCTGTGAACAGGTGAAAAATACTCCAGGTGTTTGCTCCTGTGGAGAGAAAGAAACGTGAACTAAATTATCAGGCATTGGGTCCCTTTGCCCATTTTTGCACACGGTGTGCTTGGGCCTTCCAGACAGACGCCCGGACCTTTGTACATGATGTCTGTCCTAGCTGCCTCTGCGTCTTTGTTTCTTGTCTTACTATGGGGCTGGCACTTCTGGTACCATTTGACTGAAAACGCTTTTCATTGCTTTCCATTCTGTCTTTTCTCAGTCAGCTTTGCATTTCTGTGAAAAAATATCTAAGATCAAATTATAAGGAGGAAAGATTTGATTTGCTGTGACTCACAGTCTCAGAGGTTCTGTCCACCTCGGTCCAGTTCTCTGGGACCTGTGGTGACCGGGACAATATGACAAGGTGCACCCCCAGGGGACCTCCTTCCTCCAGCTGGGCCTCACCTCCTGAGGTTTTCACCACTTCCCAGGGTGCCATTTAGCTGTGCCCATCGATGGGACAGTCCCCTGTGGGATCCCGGCTATCACCATCTGCCACCTCCAAGCCCCCACCTCCGAGCACCGCTGCACCAGGGAGCATGGCCAGGGTCCAAGCAGTTGGGACATTTACAACCCAGAATGTGACATTTCACGTGAACATAACACTCATGCGCTGGGAAGCTCTGCTTCAGCCAAAGCTGATGGAGAGTCCTTCGTTTACTTCCTTTTCCTGTTCATCTCTGGAGTCAGGTTCTATCTGATGCTTTCCTGCCCCGCCCAGGGCACTCCTGGGTCTTTGCCCTTCCCAGCTCCCAAGCCTGCATCTGGGAAGCGCCCAGCACACGCCCGGGACACTGGGTGGATGTCGGCCTCTGGGACCAGTGCAGCCATGCATACTCAGTGTCTAATAATAAATTATCTTTGCAATCTTGGGGCCAAGGCTTTCTGGAATGTCATAGTACTTTTATGCTTGCCTAGATATGAATTCCTAGTATTTTATTTATGACTTTCGAATTGACGTTTGGAAAGAAATTGAACTTTTTCCTTCCCATAAAAATAAAATCTAATTTTCAAATCAAGAATATAGTAGCCTCATAAAAGGGGTTGAGGAAAAAAATGAAAACATTGATATAAAATGGTAATTTTCTGTTCTTTGACAAGGAACTCAAGAAAATTGTGTTTTGTTTACTTTGTCTGGGGTCTGAAATGCCAATTGATTCAAAAAGTGCTTCTTAGGGGCCAGCCTGATAGCGGCCAGCAGATTAAAGTGCCTGCTTAGGCAGAGCGCAGTGGCTGAAGTTCAATCCCCAGAGTGTCTTCTGGTCATGCCCCAAGGCACGCTGAGACAGTGATTGAGTCTGGGCAGGGTGGTGCTGGCCTGTAATCTCAGCGCTTGGGAGGCTGAAAACAGGAGAATCACTACGCGTCCAATCCATGTAGTGAGATCCTGCAGACACTATAGATCCTGTACGAAATACAGAAGAAAAAAAGTGCTTTTTACATTCTGTTTATGGTTTGGAATCTTTGTACTTAGCCCACTTCTGATTGAAAGGGTTTGGATAAATTTGTTAATTACCTCTCTGCCTCAGAAAGGCTCCAGTGCCATCAGATTGTCCCTGGGGACCTCTGTCTCTCTTGCCCTGTGGGTTTTTCTCCCTGGGCATCGTCTAGCCTCACCCTTCCCTCCTCTCCTCCGTGGATCTTGATGCCTGACACGGAGGAAGCTGCAAGCCCTTAGAAGCCCTTCTGCTACTTATTTGATTCCAGTCCTATCCATTCTATTTATTAGTCTCCTTGGGCTTATTTTGCAGTTCTCTAGCATTTTCAGTGAATCTTACTTTCAGGTGTTCCTTGCCTCTGTCCTGTGGTAAAGGCTGTTCCTGCCCCGCTGGACCCCAGCCTCCCCCACACCCAAGCTATTTGCAAACTGCGTTCCATGGGAGCAGCCCCAACTGGCCACTCACACGGGGTCCCAGCTGCTGTGGCACCCCAGTTGCAGAGCTGGGAGGACCAGAAAGATGGCAGGTGTTGTTACCACTACCCTTCCTATGACTTCAGTGGGCAAATTTAAGCATTTATACAGGATCATCACAAAGCGTGGTGCACATTTAAACTAAATAATTATGGTACAGGACACGTGGCAAAGAAGGGTGTGGCAAGCCTGTTCAAAGGTTAGGGAATGTTTTGAGAGGCCAATGCCAGCACGTTTGCTACTGTGATAAACTTCTGTTTAAACAGTCACCACTGAGCGTGGCTTGTTTGGTCAAACGTTTCCGGCACCTTCTGTCAACCGGTGACCTTAGGATGCGCTCTCACTTCATGGATGTGGCACCTGGGGCCTCAGGCTCTTCCCCAGGGTCAGACTGAAAGCTGAGCTTCCAAGTCCACTGAGGACATTGAGACAGCCGTGGCAACCCACGAAGACGCTGGCAAAAGGACACTGGGGAGTCTGAGGCAGGAGATCGCCACAGGTCCCAGCCATGCGGTGAGACCCTGTACCAAATGCATAAAATTTTTTTTATGAAAAAGAAAGAAAGAAAAGTGGCTGCCCCCTGTGCTTTCCTCACCAGGCCTCCGCACCCACGCAGCCCTCTTGAGCTCCGGCGCCTGCCTACCACAGAGGATGCTTGCAGGACTCCATTAATGTGTTCGTTCTTTCACTCTGTGTTTCTGTGGGGAGTGAAGCCTGCTGCTGTGGTTATTTGGAGGCCTATGTTATTAGCTGTGGTCACAATGCCTGGCAGCAGACCCCAAAGCCAGTGCTCTCTGGCCCCAGATGGAAAATCCCCCCCACTGACTCCCGACACTCCCCTGCCAAGTGGGAATCTCCATACAGAGCTTTCCTCCTGTTGTCTTGACTTAAATACTTCCCAGTTTCCAGCAATCTTCTTTGCTTGATGGGTCCTTTCAGAGTAGGTTTGTAGGTTTTTGTGCTGTGGGACTATTTTGCTAAGTGTTTCCAACTTTGGTAGGAGTGGAACAGAATGAAAAAAGCACTTTTTTTCTTCTGATTTTTAGTAACTGGTAAAACTGCTTTGTGGTCCCCGAGTGCTTGGGTGCGAGGTCATCTTGGGTTTGCATTTCTTAACTACCTAGCATGGCGGCTCTCCCATCCCATCCTGAGCTCATGACTCCTCCGCTGAGCCAGCTCCCGTGCGGACCTAGGGCCATGTGCTGGGCCCGGCTCTCATTTGCTATTTCTTCCCTGGGCTTTAATCCGATTTCGTATTCAGCAGCACTGATGCAGGAACAAGTATGGTTGCCCTGCTTTGCTGCCTCCTGGAGTAACGCTCCCCACCCTCCAGGGGCCGAGGGTCACTCCAGCCCCCCAGGCCAGCAGTACACCGAGCACAAAGACCTACGACCAGGTGGTGGAGGAGAATGGCCTCTCAGAGGGCCGCGCCTGCTTTGCTCTCTGCACGACTGTGGGTCCCTCTGCACACCCCACGATCCGTCCAGCTTCCTGCTTGATCCAGGCCCTGACTGGGGTTTCTGAAGCTCAAGCCTGGAGCCCAGCCATAGGAATCAGCAGAGGAGGCCTCACCAGTGCCCAGGAGCTCACCCCTGAGACTCCGCTGCCCAAACCCTGTTTCATCCTGAGGCCAGGACTCCAGAAGTGTGAGCGCCTCCCCCAGGCCTGTTCCCATCTCTTGCTACCCCTGCGTACACACCCACCAGGCTTGCAGAGTGGTGCAGACAGCAGGGCTGGGGCACTGCAGAGCTCCTGGGGGAGCAACAGAGCATTTTTCTGAGGGTGCCTCAAGGCACAGGTCAAATGATTCATCAGCCGCTGGTCCTCTCTGACTGACTGGGCTGGATGGAGCAGGGTCAGAAGAGAGCAGTGCCAGGGTCCTGAGTGGAACCCACAGGCCACGAACAGTGAGAGGAAGCCACGGCGCACCCCTAGGAGTCGCAACACACGCTCCGCAGCAGAAGGGGTGACCCTGAAAGGTTTCCTCCTCCGCAACTTGGCTGGGCTGGGCTGTTACCTACGAACCCTGGCTGCAGTTAACAACGTGTGTCAGGCCCTTGTGGCCAGCTCTCAAACCAGCCGAGTGCCAGGGTGTGGGCCACTGGGGACAGCAGAGTCAGAAGATCTCAGTGCTAAAGTAGGATGCCCCTGACGTAGCGTGGTGGCTGCCTGAGTCCCAGAAGGACCTCTGAGGGTTAGTTTAGGTAACCTTATCCACGCAGCAGAGGAGCGGTCCCAAGAGCTGAGACCAGCTGAGTTGAGGGTCACTCAGGACAGACTCTGTGACCTTGAGGAAACGGAGAGACGGGGCCCTGGGCAAGGTGCCCAGCACATGGCACTGCTTTGCCCGCTCTGCTGAGCACCAGTGTCTACAATGGTCTACGGTGGTCTTAGGCACACCGGCGCATCATGGGCAGAGGGCTCTGTGCTAAATGCAGCCCCACTGGTGGCCCACACTTCCTCCTGCAGCTTCCCGAGGAGGGCTGGGCTCTGATCTGCTGCTCTCCCTACTGCAGCTCCTGCACAGGAAGCACTGAACGGTGAGCCGCTCCCTCCTCCGTCCATCAGTGCCCTGCTCACCCCCTCCTGCTCTCCCCCTCCTACCACCGGCACCCACCTCTGTGATAGCAGGATCCTCCCGCATCACCTTCCTCCCGTTTGACTCAGCCCCTTGTACTCCGTGTCTGCACTGGATCTGAGGAAACAGGAGTAGCTCCCCCAAGACCTCGTCACTCTCGGCTGCGGCTCACCCATCTCCTGCCCTCTGGTTCAGCACATGTCTCTGCAGGGTGATGCCCTGGTCCTTTTCTCAGAGTACCCAGCACTGCAGCTCACGGGTAGAGGCATCACTGAGCTGCCCTGTGTTGGCCACACGAGCCCCTGCACTGGGTCTTTAGGAGCAGGCACCTGCTTGTAGACTGGCGCCTGCGTGCCTGCTCAAAGTGTCCTCAGGGTGCAGCTGGGGCTGCAGCGTGCCCTTCACTGAAACCACTGCATGCATTGACAATGCCCTGCCACCCCCTGTGATGGCCCAGTTTGTAGCCCAGCAACACCAGCAGGCACCAGGGAAGGCCACTTCCCGCCACCCAGCAGGGGACTTTGCAGGCTCCGACAACCCCAACAGTGTGCCTGCCTTTGTACCTTTATTTCCACCGCATCTCCTCTTCCAGGAAGGCTGGCACTGTGGCCTCAAGGACAGTCTGAGCTGTCTTTTCTGAGACCAAAGGCAATTTGTCCTTAGCACTTTTGTCTGGTTTGAGTTGCAGGCCCATAGTAGAAGCTCAATAAATGCACACTGGATCTATCCATTAGCACGGCAAGGAATTCCATCGAAAGGTGTAGGTTTGCTCTACGATGTTAATTTGATAATGATTTCTATTAATTAGGCTGTTAATTTCCTGAACCTGAGCTTCAGAGCAGTTTGGATGTGGATCCCACCCTCAAATAAAGCCAGCACAGGTTGTACCTGGAGTTCTGGTGAGGCTCGAGGCCCAAGGAGGGCTGGCCGCCCCAGAGTCTCGCTGCCACAGGGTAGGACAGGCTCAATGGCCATGAGGAGGGGTTGATTGGAAACCCGGTAACTTTAAAGATTTTGGATAGATGCTCAGGCTAGAGAAGCATTTCGGTGCCCCCCAGCTTTGCAGAGCCCCACACTGATGGAGGACAGATGCAGTTTTAGGGGAGCAGCATGTGCTTTGTGATGATCGACCTTCCTTCCTGCTTAGGCACACCATGCACTGGGCCCTCAGCTTCGGTGCGCTCACCATGGGCCTCAAGGAAAAGCTGAATGAACACTTTGGGATTTTTAAATCTTGAAACACTCATTCGTTGCCTGAGCACCCTCTTGATTCCTGGGTCCCTGACCTCAAGGTGGTAGCCCTGAGGCACATGGGGAGGCAAGCACAGGCCTGGTGGGCCATCCCCAGCGACCTCCCAGCTGGCCTCGGGGGAGAAATGGAGGAGCTGTGGCCAGCTGTGGCAACCTGCTTGCCCAGAGCTCTGTGGTTCAGGGCCCTGGGCGTGGATTTCCATGTCCACCTTTCCCTTGGATCTAAGCTCCCAGAGACTTGCTGAACTCTGGCCTGCGAAGTCTCCCCTGGGTTCAAAGACTTCTGCGTGGCACAGTGCTGGCCTGGGCCTGTACTGCCAGTGAGAGAACTCTGGGTGTCAGCCTGGAGGTGGGGTGCAGCAAAGCAGCTGTGCACCTGGAGAGTGTGGCATGCAATCGGGACTAGGCTGGGCGGGGAGAAGTGGGAGACAAGGAGCTGAAAGCTCATCAGAGGAGCTGGAGGCAGCAGACCGGAGTCACCCCAGGCTGCTGCAGGGTGGCATATTGGGAAAGCACTTCCTCCCGGTGCCCAGACTCCTGGGCCATTCTGCCTGCAGGTGTGAGCTCGGGCAGGTGGGGGAGACATGCTGGAGGTACAGCAAGAGCCACACCTGTGGGGCTCCGTCCTTCTGTGGAGGAAGGAGGGCCTTCCCGAGACAGATTCCCTGCGTTCATCAACAGAATGGGCAGCTGGGGTAGACGCGGCCCACTGCTTCGTGAAGAACCAGAGTCGGCGAGATGCCTTCGTCCCTTCCGCAAGAGCTTGAGGCTGTGGGGAATGCGTCCTGACTGTGGAGGACAGGCTGCACGGCTCCGGCTGCCTTGCTCCCTCGTGGCCTCCCAGACACAATTACCTCTCACGGGGTGAACGCGAAGCCCGCACCTCAGCCTCCACCCACCTCCCTGACCCTGCAGGAGTGCAGCCAGCGCGGGAGAAGGAGGCAGGTGTCTCTGCACCTGCTGGCGATAGATGTTACCTCCAATAACTGCGCCCAGAAAGAACAAAACCGGGCCCGGCCCGATGCTCCTCAGCCAGATGCTTTGCACCAGATGGCCAGGGACCCCAGGAGATGCAGCGGGGCCAGGAGGCTTGTTGTGCCAAGGTAGAGTGCACCTGGGAACAGGGGCTCAGCTGGGAAGCTGGCCAGCACCGGGGTAGGAAATCAGGGCTGGCAGAAGAAACCAGAGACCGCTTATGGGTGGGTGGGTCCTGGGTGAGTCTCCCAGGTGCCACTGAGTATGCTGAGCCCCTGGGGAGCCACTGCGCATGTGTTAACCATAGCTCTGACCTCCTGTGCCGAGGGTGCCTACCCACGGTAGTGCAGATAAAACTTTAAAATAAAGGAGAATCTTGCTGTTAAAGAAATAATCCCAATAATCACTACGAAAAGAGCGAGTTTGGTGTTAAAAGCTCAACATTCCTTAACTTACATATTGAAGTGTGCATAATTACTACTTTATTTGTGAGGCTGGGAACGGAAGCATCGGTCCAGTTATGAATTTCAGAACTTTCAATAGAGCCTCAAAGAGATTGTCAGCGTCATCTGGCATTCAATAAAGCCACCAGGTGGAGACCACAGTGGGGAGCGTGTACTAGACTGGGCTGGAATGTCTGGACAGGTCCCCCAGGCCTCCCTTCCACTTTAGACACTTGGAGATGGTCGGGACAGAGGCGGGCTGTGACGTGGGGAGGAATCGGGGAGAAGCGGATTCTAATGGGGAGAGGCCTGGATGCTGGGCGGGGGGTGCCTCAGAGCAGCTTCGTTCTCTACCCTCTGCACCATGGAGCACTCTCGCACGGGAACAGGAGGAAGGTCCCATGGGGCCCCTGCTGAGGAGTCCACCTTGGCCAGGAGCCCCGGGGGCAGGGGAAGGCGC
Source organism: Capromys pilorides (assembly GCA_004027915.1). Lineage (NCBI taxonomy): Eukaryota > Metazoa > Chordata > Mammalia > Rodentia > Capromyidae > Capromys > Capromys pilorides. The sequence goes on along the minus strand of PVKN010011318.1, from coordinate 890 downwards.
CAATCTCTCAGAGGAGGCCGGGAGGTGCCCATCGATGTCTGAGACACACACTGGGGGGGGGGGGGGGGACGACACTGACCTCTCTTCCTTCAATGATGAACAAAGTTAAAACATCTGCAAAACACTGCAACAGACAGAACAAATTCTGAGACACTCACTACGGAGATAGTGTGCTGCAGTAGCAAACCAGAGCTGCTGAAAATAAAGCAAAAGTTGTGGTAATCACACTTTCGAAACAATGCGCACAGAGGGTTACTCCAGGACAGCAGATGAGGAGGACAACACATGGGAGCTCAGGGTGAGCGTGTGTGCAGGCGCAGGGGAGCTGCCCCATGGGTCGGTGACCTCCCGGGAGCAGAAGGTGGAGCAACAGGCAGAGGTAAACACCAGGCACACGGAGTTGTACTATGTTGCATTTCTAAAGAGACAGACGGAAGTTAGATTTCGAGAAAAATAAAATAGACCTGCAAATTCAAGTCTATACATTTGTTTATTTGTTTATTTTATGGCTGGCTCAGCCTGCCCTGGTGGTGGGGCTGGCACAGCATGTGGTGCCGGGGATCGAACCGCAGTCCTGGCAGTTGCCTGAGCTTTCCTAAGCAGGGGCTTTAGACCACTGAACCATCTCACCGGCTCTCAAGTCTATATATATAGGGTAATTTGGGTAATTGTACTGCACGTTTCTGCTGGTCTTTTGAAAGAAGCAATTAATGCTGAAATATTTTTTCTTTTTATTCTTATTTTTAAAATTTCTTATAAATTTCTTGTTTTCTTTCTAAATTTAATCAATAGATATTTTGTTGTCATTAGACCAACCACATTGTCTTATACCCTTGGCAAAGCTATGTGCTATAGAAAACTTTGCCTTAATTTGTACATCCTCACATTTT
>PVKN010011317.1:9277-21880 GCA_004027915.1 Capromys pilorides | reverse complement strand
GGGGGGGGTGGAATAAATACCCAGGATTATATTAAATGAGAACAAACGTTCATGTATCCCAAGGCACAAAAAGCAGCCAGAGCTTGGCGATTAATGAGTGAAGTAAGCTATGAAAATAAATTCTTGAGAATTTTATATCAGAATTAACAACTATACCTTGTATTAGTAAGTGTAATCAAACTAAACCAAACCAATGTTTAGAAAACAACTTATCCTGAGAATCAGAATCAATCTTCATTGTTTTTATTTGAACTATGATTATGAAATTGAGCAATAGGCTAGGAAGTGAATTACAGGTAATTCCTGTAAGGAACCTTTTGTGATGGTTGGAATCAAATTGTAGTGAAATTAGTCGAGTTCTCAAAAGAAACAAAACAGATGAGTCTACCGTGACTGTTAACACTGCTCAGAAAAAAACTAGTAATGAAGATAGCACCAGGAAGCTGAAACAGGAAAAATGAGGCCAATCTGGGTTACAAAGTGAGTTCAAGGCCAGTATGAACTACATAGCAAGACACAAAAAAACAACCTGGTCAGGAAAAAACAAAAACAAAAACAACAGTTCAGCTGGTCATGGTAGTACAAGCTTATAATCCCAGCACTTGGAAGACAGGAGGATTGCCAGGAATTTGATTGAGGCTAGCCTAGGCTACACAATGAGTTCAAGACTAGTCTGACGGACCACAGAGTAAGAGCCTGTTGCCTAAGTAAAACAAACAACCAAAACCAAAAACGCAAAGTAGTTCTATGAAGTCTGTTAAAAGGAATTGAAGATTTTTTTCTACATAGTTTTTTTTGTTGTTGTTTGTTTTTTTTTTTTAACACAGAAACAATGATACTTAGAAGACAAGTATGAGAAGCACAGGTTAAGCAAACCTTTAAAAAACAAAAAAAAAAAACATACCTTTTTCCAAATGGCATATCTGTTACAATGATATCCACAGAGCCAGTTCTCAGTGGAAGATTGCAGCTATCCCACTGAACAGCATCAATGGGCATACCCCAAGAAGGTTTGCTGCAGGGACAAGGGAAAGGTGCTTCAAAATATTCTGAAATATGACATTTTAAAAGCCAATGTTTTTTCATAAGAGACTGCTACAGGAAAGTATAATGCTATGAATCACAGAACATCAATTGATCACAATCTTAAAAGTGACATAGGAAGGCACTTTATAATGATGAAATAAAACCAGTACGAGTGAAATGGAAAAGCTACATATAAATTTAAAGACTGGTTAAGACTGATTTGATTTCAAAAGATGTTCACATGCAGCATGGTGGTACACAATTGTATTCCCAGCACTCAAGAGACTGAGGCAAGAAGACTGGCATGAGTTTGAGGCCAGCTAGACATAGCTGAGACCCTGTCTAAAAAAATAATGTTGACATCTGCTTCACATATAGTTAAGGAAAACAAATTGAAAGAAATCATGCAAGAGAACTTTAGTATTTTAAGTGAAAAAATTCAGTGAAGGTAAGGATACAACCAATGTGACAGACACAAACATTATACAAGTATGAATAACACGAATACTTAAACTTTTTTCTAAAAAAACAACTGATTTACAAATATAAGCCTCATAGAATTATAAAGGTGGTTGCATCTCCTAAGGCCACTTGTAGTTCAAATGACTTCCTGTGCTACGCAGTCAATATGTGGTGCATCTGTATAACTTAACAAATCTGTTGACTACCCTCTACTGCAGCTTTCTAAATAAAGGATGCTGGGCATGGCATTACATGCCATGATTATGCCTGTAATCCCAGCACCCAGGGAAACTGAGATACAATAACTGCTGAGAGTCTGGGACCCTCTATCAAAATAAAATTAAAAAATCCAGAAAAGAATAAAGGACAGCTACACAGGCGACCAGAGATGTGGGCTGATAAGAAACCATACACTAAGCCAATGGTTAGTGTATAGTAGTCCCCAAAGACTTACAAAGAAAGGCTGACACGGGTGTCCTCAAATAGAATTTATAATGGGCTACAACTTGAGAAACTACAATACCAAAAAGACAGAAAAACACAAGTACCGAGATACGGATGGATTTCCAAACGATCTATATCAAAGGCCTACAGTTTAGAAAGAGGACCTTTCCCAGGAACCAACCAGACTTTCACTTTGATCTGGGGTTTCACAGTTTTATGAAAAAATGAATTAATATTAAGCCTTTTAACCCCATGGGAGAGAATGATTTAAGACCCTTACATATTCTGGCTGGGGAAGAAAGGACTGATCTATGTGTACTTTATGGGTGGGGGGGAGGGTGTTTTTATTCCCTTCGTTTTGTGAGACAGGGTCTTATTCTGTACTTTAGGCTGGCCTCCAACTTACAGCAATCCTCCTGCCTCAGACTCTTGAGGGCTAGGATTATAGCATGTGTTACCATACCTGGTCAAACAGCTGATTTTGTTTGTTTGTTTTTGTGGTACCAGGGACTGAACTCAGGACCTTGCATTTGCCAGGCAGGTGCTTATGCCCCTGAGCTATATCCCCAGCCCCAAACAGCTGATTTTGATCATCATATGAAACAAAGATTTTTTCCTCTTTATAAACCCAGGAGGGAGAATAAAAATAAATCTGTGGAAGGCACACAGTGTTACTGTTCCTGAAAGAAAGGGCTAGCCAGGTACCGTGACACACAATAGCAATCTCAGCATTTTGGGAGGGCATGTCTTTCCTGTATCTGCAAATGCTGGATACTGTGGTGCACTTGTAATCCCAGCACACAGGAGGCTGAGGCAGGAGGATCACTGTTGAGTTTGAGGCCACCCTAGGCTACAAAATGAGTTCAAGGCCAGCCTTAACTGTAGAGTGAGACTTTAACAGCGACGACAACAACAACAAGCCTTGGGATGCAGCTCAGCACAAAGGTTCTGGGTTCAATCCTCAGTACCACAAAAATGGAAAAGAAACAGGAAAGCAGAAAAAGTCACCATAGCATGAGGAAATTAGTTAAATATTTAAAAAATATAAATTATTTTCAAAAAATTTAAAATTTAAATGGAGTCTCACACCTATTTATCTTAGCTTTAATAGCACAGTGCACTGAGATTAACTCAGAATCAACATGAAAAGTGATTTTCCAAGTCTAAAATAAGACATGAAAGATTTAAAATTTTACCCTTCTTGAACTTGACTCTTGGTCAATAAAGACGAGATGTTATTTGCTGCTCTTTTTACAGCCACTGGACTATTATCACCAGCAATATGGTAACAGTTAGACCATTCAGTGGCCCCCTAAAGGATAAGACAATATATCAGAAACACAAGTTAACAGGCTACAAAAAATTGTTAAGGGGAATGTTGTTTCAATAAGTTCTCAGGAAAGCAATCCATCCAGTGTTCTGGTCACAAGTGGCAAAACAATATATTATTACCAAGTTTGCCATTGTTCTAGTTGGAAATGCCACCTCTGCTTGCCGAATTCCTGCCCATCTTTCAAAACCCAGCATGACTGTCAATTTACTGGATTAAGAGATTCCCAGAAAGGTGCTGGACAGTAAGGGAATAGTTAAATGGGCTGCTCAAATGTGAGGCCTAGCTGAAGTGTTATCAAGGGACTGTAATGCTGGGGACTCTATCTGGCCTTCCTATCTGATGTCTTTCCAAACTTCGCTTCCTGGCTGCCATAAGTCAAACAGCTTTGCTACATCATTCTCTTCCACCATGATGTTCTACTTCACTTCAGACCTATAGCAATGGAACCAGCCAACCATGGACTGAAATCTCTGCAATCATAAGCTAAAGTTGTAGGTGTTGAGTATTTTGTACCAGTATCTGAAAGGTAATTAATACACAGTTCAAACATTATACCCTCTGTAATATAAACCTCAACTCTCCAAGCTGTCTTTCATCTATTTTTTTTTTGGTGGTACTGGGGATCAAACTCAGGACCTTGTGTTTTCCAGATAGGCACTTACACGACTCATCTGCTCTACATACACTTCTGCTGCTGTATTTGTTTCAGTTTTAACTATGTTCATACATGTCTGCCTCCCAACTAATCTAGGAACTTCTTCTGAACAACTCTTGTATTTTATTTAATTCCAGACTCAACAAAATCTAACATACAGAAGGTGTAACAATCCCTGACTAAACATGGTTTAAAAAAATCAACTAGCTAGTCATGATGGGGAGATGAAGCAGGAGGATCACCATGAGTTTAATGCCAACCTGAGTTAGTGAGTTAAAGGCCAGACTGAACTACATAACAATATTCTGTCTCAAAAAACAACAAAAGGATATCTTTTATTTTTTTCTAGCTGTTATTTTTTCACATTCAGTGATTTTACCTCATGTTTGACAGACTGGGTTTTCTCTGTACAGGTCTCTGCAGGTAGAGTGACTTCTGTCATTAGCAGAATGCAACAGTCACGTAAACTATAGTTTCTTTTTAACTTCCAGATTGCAGGTGTCATTTTCTAATTACAGTCTGGATTGTTCCCCCCCCCACCCCCACCCTGGGTTGCTTGTTACATATTTTACTTGAGACATGTTTGAGGTTTTTAATGTTTTCATAAAGGTTTATATAAAACACTTTTAAAATGTGTGTGTACGTGAGGTGAATGCTAGCACATGTACACACATGCATATTTTCAAAGGTCTGGTAGTAAAATGAGATTTCATTGGTACTAATGGACTTGCTCATTCATCCAGTTTCTGCCTATAAACAGAACCTGTCGGGGGAGACAGCTCAGTGGTCTAAATGCCTGGCAAGCATCAGAACTGAAGTTAGATCCCTGGTACCACATGCTGTGCTGGCCACACACCTATAATCCCAGCACTGGAGAGGAGGAGCACTATTGAATCTGAACTGCATAGTGAGACCCTGTATCAAATAAATTTCTTAAGAATTCTAAGAAAAGGGGCTAAGGAGATAGCTCAGTAGAATAAGCACTTCCCTGACAAGCACAAGGGTCTGAGTTTAATTCCCAGTTCTGCAGAAAAAAAAAAAAAAAAAAAAAAGCTGATTTCAGCTAGTTATGTGGTTATAGGGCTAGGGAGATAGCCCAGTGGAACATGCGCTTGCCTGGCAAGTGCAGAGTCCTAAGTTCCATCCCCATTCTGCAAACAAAACAAAACAAAAAGCATTTATAAAACTTCTAAGAAAAAAAAGATCCTCTGGGATCTCCTTGCAGCTTTTTCCCATTGTTTTTTTATATACCATACTGAAGAACTATGTTTCACCTCAACTTACATGATTTTACTGAGTTCCCTCTTCTAATAATTTCTATATGTACACACACTGATTTGCTAAAACTCTACTGCTTAATATTTTCTACTTAGTAAGTACCTTCCCATTTCTTGCTTTTACGCAGCTTTTAGGAATCCTTCCAATGTCATAGTAATTTTTTTTTTTTTTTGCCTTTTTGAGATAGGGTCTCGCTATGCAGTTCAAGCTGGCCTTGAGCTCACTTTTGTAGTGCAGGCTGGTCTCAAACTCGTACTGATCCTCTTGCCTCAGCCTCCCAAGTGCTGGGATTACAGGCATGCGCCACCACACCCTGCTTGTCATAGTAATCTTGAACACTACTGAATAGCATTTGGTATTCAGCTTTACCAATTTTTTAAAAAATCTAAACAATACTTATGTTTTTCTTTTTTATACTGTTGAGGACTGTTGCACAGCCTTATACAAGGTAGATGTACTCTGCCACTGAGTATAACTTCAGTAATTCTTCTCTTTTAAATATACTTCCTCCTCATAGGAACCCAAATTCATTAAAAACTACTCATCATACAAAGATCAAAAAAAAAAAAAAAATGTTCTTTCATTTTATGCTTCTGCCTTCAATTAGCCTTTTCTATTCAATTTTCTGCCTTAGTTGGTACCAAAAGATTCATTAGTTTGAATCTTCACACTCCGTTTTTTTTTTTTCTTTTCAAAACACAGCCTTCCTATGCAGTTCAGGGGTGGTCTTGATCTCACTCTGTAGCCAAAGGTGGTCTTTAACTTGTAACAATCCTGACTCAGCCTAAGTGCTAGGATTACAGGTGTATGCCACCAAATCAGGCTCGCCTTCCTCTTTTTTTTTCTTTCCAGAACTAGGGATTGAACTCAGGCCCTTGTACTTACCAGACAAGCGCTTATTCTACTGAGCTATCTCCCCAGCCTTCACCTTCCTCTTAATCAGATGAATAATCACTATCTAGTCCTATCACTCTTGGCCATTTCAAAGAGATGGTTACAGTCTTTGCACCAAATTACTTTTTAAAAACAATTTTTAAATATCCTTTATTTATGTGTCTGGTACAGGGTCTTGCTATAAAGCTCAGACTTGTAGAAATCCTCTTGACTCACCCTCTCCCATGCTAGGATTACAGGCATGTATTACCATGCCCAGTTTCCAGCTTTTGCTTACTTAACTTTGATGATATTGTTGTTTAATGTGTCCATTAGGTCTAAATCAGTGTGACTGTATCTAAAAGCTTATTTAAAAACGGAAAAAAAAAAATCCTTCTCAAGTTAAAAAAACAAAAACAAAACCAAAAACTAATGGAAGCCATTAGCTCATGGTGGCACAAGCATGTAATCTCAGCACCCAATTATAAGATTACCTGCGTTCACGGTCACACTGAACTACACAGCTAGGCCCTATCTGAAAAACACAAATAAAACTAAAGTTAAAGGGAAGGTATTACCTCTATTGGTATTGCCCCTGTTCCACACATTGGATCAACTATTATATCAGTGGGCTGAGGTGCACAGAGCCTGGAGAAGAGAAAAAAAACAAGTCAATATATATTTCAACCAAAAATTAAGGCTTCCACAGTGCTGATTCCTAAAGCTGTAAGTTTAGGGATCTATCAAATTAACATGAGGGCCCACCAAATATAGCTCAAGATTTAAGCACCTGCGAGCTGGCACAGGGGCCTGGGTTCAATCCCCAGGCCTGCATGCTAGCCCCGGCCCCAGGGCAACTGAGACTGGCGTGGTGACATGCGCCTATAATCCCAGCTCATGGGAGGCCATGAACAGGCGGATCACTACGAGTCTGATCTAGTAGTGAGACCCTGAATACCCTGTGGACCATTCCTTAAAATAGAAAAAGAAAAATAAATAACACGAAAAAACACCTATCTATAGTCATCTTAAAAATAAATTTATAATTACATGTTGACTGTGACCTAGGACTTGAAAAAAGCCATGCATGCAAAAGTCTTCTTTAACTGTTATCTGAAATCTCATTTTACTGCACCTTTGAAAATATGCATGTGCATACAAGTGCTAGCATTTACTGCATATACAAACACAGTTTTAAGGTGATTTTTACATAAATCTTTATGAAAACATTAAAAAACACAAACATGTCTCAAGTAAAATATGGGGCCCAGCGAGACAGCTCAGCAGTCTAAAGCGCTTGTTTAGGCAAGCTTAGTCAACTGCAGGGACTGAGGTGGAATCCCTGGCACCACATGCTGCACCAGCCCCAACCCCAGGGCAGGCTGAGCCGGCCATTAAAAAAAAAAAAAAAAAAAAAAGTTGAATACGTAACAAAATAAGCTCACTGGCAACCAGAATTTTAATGTTACTTTTGTTCCTTTTTTTTTTTTCAGACATGATTTCAACTTTGAATTATAGGCTAGTCTTATTTTTTTTTGTATTTAGTAGAAGGTCTACAGGGTCTCACTACACAGATCAGACTCATAGAGATCATCTTGTTTTCAGCCTCCCAAGCACTGGTATTATAGGAGCATGCCACCATGCCCAGTCTCAGTCTCCTCTTGGCATGCCCAAGGGAACTGAACCGCACACTGGGGATTGAACTCTGTCCGTGTGCCTGCCTAAACAGGTGCTGTTTAATCAGCTGAACTATCTGGCTGGCCCTTTTCTTTTTAAAATGTATTTGGTACAGGATCCCACTACACAGTTTGGACTCATCGTGATCCTCACTTTAGCCTCCCCAGCACTGGGATTATAGGTGTGCACCACCACAGCTGGTCTTAGGCTAGTCTTAAGCTCACTACACAGGTTAGGCACTTGTGCCTCCACCTCCACAGTGCTGAGATTACAGGTGTGTCACCGAACATGAGTTAATTTTTAAAGATAACCTCAATATAAAATAATTGTTAGGCCAGGTGTGGTGGCATACACCTAAAATCCCAGAATTGTGGAGGCAATGGCAGGAGTATGGCTGTGAGTTTGAGTCCAGCCTGGGCTACAAAGTGAGTTCAAGACTAACATGAATTGGAGTGAACTCATCTGAAAAATAAAAAAAGTCCTTTCACTTTGAGCATTTAGTATTTGAAAGGCATGAATTTATGCATTCTCCTTTAAATACTCTTTAATGATTTTAAGTTTCTACTATTATTATTTTACAGGTATACAAAACTCTAGTAGGACACAGAGTGAGGATTACAACTGATGGCTTACATGTCACCTCTTCAGTGAAGCATCCTATCCTGAGGTCACTAGTTTTTTTCTTTCTCTTGTCCAAATCTGTTCATATTTTTTTTTTTCCTTTCCCTTTTTTGTTTTTGTATTTGTATTTTTAGGAAGGGTCTACAGGATGTTCAAGGCCACTACTCCATCAGACTCGTAATGATCTGCCTGATTTCAGCCTCCCAAGAGCAGGAATCACAGGCATGCGCTACCATGCCAGTCTCAATTGCTGTCTCAGTGTGTCCCAGGGGCAGGCCCAGCACAGCACACCCGGGGATCGAACCTGGTGCCTGCTTGCAAGTGCTTTAATCTGCTGAGCTATTTGACCGGCCCTCATACTCTATTAAGTACCTAGCACATGCATAGTATTTAGCTCCCGCACAAGACAGATTCTTGGATGCAGCTCAACTTTCTTGTTCCTATCCCTCAATACATGACAACAGACTACTAGGCAACTGCTTTGTAATAAACAACCCTGTATTCCCAGCCATGGCTGTTAGAGCAGCAAGGTAGATGTTTGATCAAAACTATGGCACAGCAATACTCTCTTTATGAAATCTAGAATAAAGAGAGGAAAGTCTTAGAAATACAAGCTGACTGTTCAAAAATTGGAAATACATAAATTTAGTTGAGGACAACAATGTAGACAGATGAACAAAGATTAAGAAACTATAGGCTTTCAGAAAAGAGTAAGCTGCCTATGTTTCTGGTGGTTTTCCAAGACCTGGTTTCAGCTCTTCTTGAAACAAAGGGGATTCTACAAAACTTCTCATTTATTGCCCAACTACCCAAACAGAATCATCACTTTTAAAATCCTCAACTAGTTAGGTTACTAATATTTGCACCTAAAATAAATCTCTTTGTATACCTGGCTCCTGTAAAGCCTGTGGTAGAAAATAAACATCTGAATGAAGACTTGGAGCTGTTAAAGAGCCCAGCTTTTTATTACTTGCATCGAGTATGGCCTGTCTTGAACTATGACTCCGCAGATGAGCAGAATAAGAGAAACCAAAGATTTGAAGAGGAAATATAATCACTTACCACAATATACCAGGCACTGAATACAAGTTATTTTGTACACATTTCTGCATTTAATCCTTACTAATAATCCTTTTATGAGTTCCACACCAAACCCCATTTTGCAAAGGCAGGATCAGAAGCCAGAGAAGATACATTTGCCCAAGTGGCAGGAAGCAGCCCTAAGAAAAGGGGGGAAGGGCATAGGAAGGCTAGCCCTTATACTCTGAAAAGTAGAATATTTCCAGAATGATCCCTAGGCTGCTGAGCATTTTTAAAAATATGAGAAGTTTCTATACTAATTTAGATAGTACACGCATTTTCAAAACATCTACTTTCATCTGTATCACTTTATAGACACAAAACACAGCAAAATCTGCTGTCCCAACATACAGTCTATCTTTCCTACACTGGAAAGTGGCTACTCCATTCTAGAGGTCTATGAAACCATCATTCTCATTTTAAGATCAAGAAAACTGGGCCAGCGAGATAGCTCAGTGGTCCAAAGTGCCTGCTTAGGCAGGCTTAGGCAACTGCAGGGACTGTGGTTTGATCCCTGGCATCACATGCTGCGCCAGCTGCACCCCCAGGGCAGGCTGAGCCGGCCATAACATAAAGTTAAAAAAAAAAAACAAAACCCTAAGAAACTGATTACATATTTTCAGACCCACAAGGAATCATTCAATATAGAAATAATCCAATTATTAGGTTTTTTTTTTAAATTGGGTTTTTAAAAATTAAGTTTATTGGTACAACTTTGACATACTCATTATATCATAGGAAAAATCTCGCTTTTAACCACTCAATTCCAACACAGTATACCAAAGAGATGAAAAAAAATCTGTGCTTGGAAGGGAAAATTCAAAGCAAGGTGCTACTTTAGAGAGCAAAATATCCATTCACCTGAGCATCCCATAAGCAAGAGTTGATCTAAGAGTTGTAGGTCCAAAATGTGTAATATTTCTACGATGGAGACTCTCCTCAGTCAGTGCAATGCCCACAACCATTTCATTATCATGGATATTCAAGAGAACCTGTAAGGTTAAACAAAACGAAAAAAATAGTCTTAGGATTTTTCACACTGAATTTATTACTAAGATTTTTAATTTGAGGCTTTGTAAATAAGATTTGTTGGCTGAGGTATACTTTCCATATACACACAAAAATCTTGTATGTTTGAGTTCTTAATGTAAAATTATGTAGCTGCTCCCCAAACAGATCCAGCAGAGGATTTCCAGCACCCTGAGGCTTCTTTTTTCTCCTTTCTGGTCAATATTCACTACAGGTTAACTGTTAACCTGACTGCTAGCACTATAAACTAGTCATGTCATTTTCTTAAACTTCACATAAAAAAAATAGTATATACTATTTTTTTGTTTGAAGTCTATGGTGTTTTTTCATAAAATATACAGTATTGGGCTGGTGAAATAGCTCAGTGGTCTAAAGTGCCTGCTTAGGCAAGCTTAGGCAACCACAGGGACCTCAGTTCGATCCCTGGCACCACATGCTGCGCCAACCCCACCTGAACTGCCATAAAGAAAAGAAAGTTAGTTTAAAAAATAAAATAGATGATATTTTGGCTTGCAATTTGATTTTCCTCTCAATCTCATACTGCAAGCATATTTGAAGGTTTAGGGTTTTTTATTTTTGGTATTTTAGGGAAGGGTCTACAGGATTAGGGTGTTCAGGGTCTCACTACTAGATCAGACTCAGTGATCTGCCGGATTACAGCCTTCCAAGAGCTGGGATTACAGGCCGTTGCACCAGACCAGTCTCAAATGATTGAACCCTGCCCAGATCCCTGCACTTGCTTGCAGGCGCTTTAATCCACTGAACTATTTGGCCGGCTCTTTTAGGGTTTTTATAAAAATATTTAAACATATAGAAGTGCTATAAGATAACTGGCATGCTGAATTCCTAATTATACACTTCAACCACATTAAACGGTTAACTTTGTATCACTTTTGCTTTATCTATTGTTTTCATACTTTTGAGTTTTTAAAAACTACACCAACTCGCTGGGGAGATAGCTCCATGGCACAAGTGCCTGCCTGGCAAGTGCAAGATCATGAGTTTGAATCCCAGGCCCGCAAAAAAAAAAAAAAAAAAAAAAACTAGACCAACTTTTGCCTTTTTTTTTTAGTATAGGGTCTACATGGTCTCACTATGAAGAACGGGCTTGTAGTGATCCTCTTGTTTTCAGCCTCCCAAGAGCTGGGATTACAGGCGCTTGCCACTATACCCAGTCTCAATAGCTGTCTCAGTGTACCCCAGGGGCGGAGCCAGCATGGCAGGCAGGGGATTATACCCCAGCCACTGTACTCTGCCTAAGCAGGTGCTTTAGTCTACTGAGCTATCTGGCTGGCCCATACCTGTGCTTTTGATTATAGCTTACGAAAATAAACATGACCATCTCCTAAAATTTCATCTTATCAATAATAAATGTAACTGTGACATTCCTCCATGCAACACACTGCTCTATACTTTATACTTATGACCTCACTTCCTAGTCATCAGCTCAGAGCTAGGTAGCATGGTTTCCTGCATAGACAAGGAAACTGAGCCAAAAGGACAACACACTTGCCCAGTCACAGAGCAAGCATTTAGGTTGGGAATTTAAAATGTAGGCAGCACAACTCAAGAATATGACCTCCGAGCCACCTTGTTATCAATTTTCTAGCTAGTTGGGCTGTTGATATAGCTCAGTGGCACAGTGTCTGCTTGGCAAGCTCAAGGTCCTGAGTTTGATTCCCAGTACCCAAAAGAAACAAAAACAAAAACAAAAAACTTTTCTAGTTAGTGTCCACTAGTTTTTATGATAGCTGTATGAGGTAGAAAGAAATCGGAATTGTTCTTCTGATATAACATACTAAAATAAAAGTTACAGGGCCAGTGAAACAGCTCAGTAGACTAAGTGCCTGCTTAGTCAAACGCAGGGACCAGGGTTCGATCCCTGGCACCACATGCCACGCCAGCTCCTGCCCTGCCACCAGGCATGGTGATGCACATCTGTAATCCCAGTGCTGGGGAGGCTGAAAACAGGAGGATCACTATGAATCCAAGCTGTGTAGTGAGATCCTGTACCAAATGCAAAAAAAAAAAAAAAAAAAAAAGTTACAAAGAGATAGATTAAATCTTACCCCAAATTGAAGTGTATTAAAAGAGAAAGTGGGCTGGTGAGATGGTTCAGCAATCT
>PVKN010011316.1:0-21793 GCA_004027915.1 Capromys pilorides | reverse complement strand
ATATTCCAGGATTAAGCATTGATGGTATGTATTCAGTCCATAATGATAAACTTACATCTGGAAATTTTGATCTCTGAATTTTGGAAAGGTAATGTTGAATATGATTTTATATGGAAGGAAGGATTATTTATTTTCATAAGAAATAACAACAAGACAGTTTCAAAACACATCAGTAGGAAAGCCACAATAATTAATACAATGCATATTGCTATCTTCATAGTAGTTGTTCAGAGTACAAGATGCAGACATGATAATTTTTCTAAACATTAATAGCACAAATATTTCTTCTCATTGAACTAAAAGAAAGTAGTTGTATGCACAGTCCAACGTTCCATGATAGTAGTGGGTTATCAGAAGAACTGTCAATGTTGAAAGCTGTTGACTTGAGCCTTTTATAGTTCAGCATACTAATCTGGTTTTACTTTTTATGCCTCATGGTTAAACTTTTTTGCTGGGTGGGTTAAGGCCAAGTTAAAGCAAGATCTATATATATAAAAAATGTAACTTTTTTATCTGACAAGGTCAGTCAAATCCCTTCAGAATTTACCTTGAAACCACATACAGTATTTTGTAGAACTTGTGTCAGTGTCAGTCATCTGGATGTATTGCAGCCATTGCTTGACCAGTTTGCTCTCTGTGAAAGCTGAAGATGTTTTGTTTTAGCCCTAGGAAAAATCTCTAAAAGTATTGTAACTGTCCAGGGAAGGAGATGCCAGCAGGAGGAAGCTCAGACCACGTACTCCTGGCTAGTGTGTATTGAAGAGGTTGAGATTCTCGAATGCTATGGACAAAGAGTCACAAGAAGTTTGAATCTTCCCAGAGAATCAAAATGTTGTTCACTCACATGTGACCCTGATTTTCAGGCAGGGCAGACAGAGATCATGGATTAAGATATTCAGAGGACAAAATTGATATCATGTCCACTCTGGCTTTAGAACTATAAAAATATTCCTGAGTAAGATATGTAGTTACTGTTCCAGTAATAACACATGTGCCCTAGCTTCAGATAGAGGACAGCTGCACATATTTCCCCTGTAACATTCTACAGTTGATGCCCACTTGCGGGGCATCAGAGCTCCTCGGAGGTGGCCATGCTGCAAAGATCCATCTCCTCCAAAGTCTTACTTCTGCGAGGCAATGTGGTGAACATCTGAACTCTTCCAAGGAAGCAGGACACTGAATCCTTCCTCTATGTATCCTATTTGTGCCGAGTCACTCTGTGGCAGGGCCCCTGCATGCCCTAGGACAGTCCTTCCTTTCCCCACAGGTTGAAGTCCCCATGTCCCAGGAATTGGAAGCACCGAGGTGATCCAACCAGGTTGACATAATGTTTTTACCACTACACAAATAGTGAAACTGTGTTAGAGGGGTAGTATATTCAATTGGTAAAAAGTATTAACATTGGTTTTGTAAATTTACCATTTGAAGTGTTGAATGTCTTGGTGCTAAAAGGAATACAAATAAAACAACTCTCTTACTAATACCAGAAAACTTAAGTAGGCAAGCTCAGGTTTGCTTTACTTTCTGAATGTCAACCAATCTCCCTTGGGCAACTAGTGCTGTGATCATTGTACTTCTGTGAAGAGTATGCAGAGATACTTTCTTTGATACTACCTCATACTCATCAATAGGAAGGTGTTCCAAAAAGCATTTGCAGCAGGACTCAGTTCTTGATTCCTTCCCAGGAAAGAATAAAGATTTCTTTCCATAGGAATTGGTGTGGAGAGGGGAAGAGGTCAAGGGAGAAAGAGACAGTAGGAAGAGAGAGCAAAGTTATTAGGAATCATTGAGAAGGTGATGTTTTATGAGGTAGAGAGAGAAGAGAATGAGAGATGATATGAACAAAATTGTGATGGCTATTTGAAATATTGCATTGTCATTTTGTTCGTTCTTTTCTCAGTGTCGTACACAAGAAGCATATATAAAATAGTTTGCGAAGATATTAGTGTAGGTGTTGTAAAACTGCTTGGTTGCTCACCATAGAATTACTATAAGTAGTCTTTCTGTAAACTGAATAGCATGAGTGCTAACAGTATAAAATTAATAGTTAATTCAGCATTTTATGTTATTGACATCATCCAAATAAATAAATACGTTTTCTGGTATTAGTAGAAGAGTTGTCTTATTTGTATTCCTTTTAGCACCAAGACATTCAACACTTCAAATGGTAAATTTACGAAACCAATGTTAATGCTTTTTGTCTATTAAATATACTACACCTCTAACACAGTTTCACTACTTGTGTAGTGGTCAGTACATTATGTCAACCTGGTTGGATCACCTCTGTGCTTCCACTTCCTGGGCCATGGGACTTCACCCTGTGGGGATGGGAGGGACTGTCCTAGGGCATGGGGGCCCCTGCCCCAGAGTGACTCAGCACACACAGGATACATAGAGCGGTTGAGGAAGCATTCAGCGCCCTGCTTCCTTGGAGGGGTTCAGATGTTCACCGCGCTACTTCTGAGGCTTACAACTTTGGAGGAGCTGCATCTTCGCAGTGGGGCCACCTCCGAGGAGCTCTGATCTTAGAGATGGAGCTCCAGCCTTCAGAGTCAGCGCAGAATGAAGAAAGAGGCTTGACAGATGCCACAACTGCGGCTCCTTCCTCTGCTCTCCCTCACCATGAACCGCTGCCTTCTACCCTGGCACCAGCTAAGTGAGTTGAGATCTACACTGTGAGCTAAGTAAACCTTTCCTTCCTTCATTTTGGGTGTTGGTATTTTGTTCCAGCAAGGAATAAAAAATAACTGGGACCGTCTGGCATCACTACCTCATACTATAATTAACCATGGTCAATCAAAGGACACAGGTTATTTCCCAGCCCTCTGGACTTCTGAACCCTTGTGACTGAGAGTAACAGTCTGTGTCTCTCTTTGCTGTGGGGCTGTCATGGTTCCTTTCCCGTGTTCCTGTGCTCTTGCAAGACAGAGCACCTTTCGAAGCCCTTGGCGAGTACTGAATTGATGCTAGCTTGTGTGAGTTATGGAAAACCAAAGAGCCTTTACTTTTTCCAATTTACATTGAATTGCATAAGATTAAAAGATCAGGCTAGTAAATTGGTTATAACTACTTACAATCAAAATCAGTAATCTCTGTGTAAGGTCCACACCTCCTAGATGACTCTCTGCAGCCTGGCGTAGGGTCCTCCGGTTAGCAGATGTGAGTCCTCGTCAAGTTCATATGTTGGGAACCTAGAAGTCCATGTGATGGCATTAGAGGATGGGACTTGGAGAGTGGTCACCTCATGAATGGAATCAAGTCCTAATAACAGGGGTTCCCACAGAGCTACCCTGCACCTCCTGTCCTGTGAGAATGTAGCCAAAGGCGCCATCTGTGAACCAGAAATAGAGCCTCTCCAGACAGTGCATCTGTCAGAGTCTTGGATTTCCAGGCTTTGGAACTGAGAAAGATTTCCGTGAGCTTTAATACACCTACTTTATAGTACAGTCTCTCATTATCCAACTGTGAGCAAGATAAAACAGTGGTCTCTGATATGGGGCTGTGTGTCTGCCATGGGATACTTTACAAAGAACTGTTGTATATAAGTTTTGTTATTTTGCTATCTAAAAACAAGAGTGGTGAGGCAGCCTAGACAGCGCTGTTACCTCCATTTTCCAGTAGTGTAAATAGATGCTTAGTTAGGTGAATAACCTCAAGTCAGTCAGGCAGTGTTCACCAGCAAAGGTGAGACAGAAACTGCTGGCTTCTACTTCTGTCCTTGGAAATCCTCTTAGTACTGTCTGCTGTGGTTCATCTTCTGGAGATCTGGACCACGACATATGCTTAGAGGCCAGCTAGATCAACTATTTTTTGTACAAATACAGAACGGGGAAATAGCAATCAGCTCACCAAACTGTGGAGCGTTTCACTCATATTTTGCCTTTATCCCTGCTTTGCTTCTTCAGATGTTTATGGAATTCTTTCTCTGGGAGTGAAGAATGTTTTTGCTTCATTGACATTGTTGTTATTACTAACTTTTATCTTTCTGTGAAAAATCAAAGGACAAATGGAAATGATAATTTCCCACAGGAAAGTTTACCCATAATTCACAGCAAAGCTTCAAACTTCCCAGAAGCCTGTGGAACTGTCTGAGCACAATTCCAACCCCTTCTTTATTCTCCATGTGTCAAAGCAATATGGGTGTAGGCTTTGAGAAAGAAGGAACTTATAGGCTAGGTATAGTTTACAGTTGTAAGTCAGCAGGTTAGCACTGATATAATTTCCTTGACATTTTTAGGGAGGTGGCCCTTGTGCAAGATTATCATGGACCCTCCACTTCAATCTGGCCGAGTTTGAGACTGATGATGCCATATGCACAGTGGTATAAGAACATTTACTACTCCAACACTGATGCTTTCTGAGGAAAGCAGGAAAGACCCTTAAGCAAACCCACAAATGGCTTCATGGACAAGGACCATCAACCAATTTGAGTTTCTGTGATAGTTTAGAGGTGAATCTGGGACAGAGTTCCCTCTCCCAAGCTGGAATTTGCTTGGTTTCAAAAATCTAACTAATGTGGTCCCTCTTTTAGCTCTCACAAACTGCAGCAAAACCTTCTTATTTAAATATATCATACCATTTTAGTTACATAATCTCAGCCTATTTTAGTTCTAAAGGATTTGGCGGGGGGCTAGGAGAAGGAGCAACTGACTTATCAATGTGAGTAGTTGGAAAGGAGGGAAATGGAAATTTATGGGGCTTGAAATCAGTCAATAATCAAAAATCAAAAAGGCACCAGGCAGACCACTACAGCTAATACCTGTGTATGCAACCAAAATGGAAAGAAACCCTTGTTAGAGCCAGTAACTATTGTTCTGTGAGCTTCTTCATGAGCTTGCCCTGTCAGGGTGAAGCATACTGTCTCCTGGCATGTCAGTCATCCTCTAACGGCAATTAATTGCTTTTTCCTCATATTTTTTTTTCTACATAAAATGAAGTGAATCAATAAACAAAACAAACCACTGAGAAAATGCAAGCCTACTGCCCAGGCAGGCGTCTCTGTCGCATGTCTCTCTGGCATATCATCTCTTCAAAAAGGCTTGAACTGCTCAGGGGGCCCTGTACACTACACTGCGTGGCGTCCCCGCTCTTTGAAAATTAAACAATAATGGTCAATTGGTGATCTACAGGGAAGGCACACGGCAGAGCAATCTGGTTGCTTCTGAATGACCATCAACAGGATTTGCTTCTTTTCATCTCATTCAGCTGTGTGAGGGAGCCCACAAAGTACCCCCGGGAAGTTCCTTTATCCTCAGCCAAAGGGGTTTGCAAATCTTGATTTCTTTGCCCTTTTATGCTGCTCACTGTCAAAGGGAGTGCTGTGCCAGAAGTGAATCTGCAACAGACACGACTGCCATGATGGGCTCAGAGAGAAGGCTTCAAGATTATTAGCCAGCAGTTTAGGAGGCCATCAGCACTCAAACTGACTGGGCCTTCTGCATGCACCCTCTATCAATGTGGGATCAGAGGGAGGAGGTACTGAAGGACCTTTCTGTTTTCTCCAAAGGCTGATCATCTCTGGGCCTGACCCAAGGTTAGTTTTCACCAAGAGCTTTTGAGGAGCTCTATGGGGAACCTGAAGAGACTATTTCACTGGACCCTCTATTAGCTTTTCACAAATTGCAGGAAAATCTTGTAATTTAAAAGTGTCATCTCCTCATAGTTATACAATCTCAGCCCACTTTAGTCTTAAAGGTTTTTTTTTTTTTTTTTTTCTGGAATCTATACTAAAACTCAAATTTGTCTATAAGTCATGATTTTTTTTTAAATCATGGCACTAGGCTAGTAATAGTTATAAAATGCAATAAATTACAAAAATGAAATTCTGTTTTCTACTTTCTGTGCTTCTTTCAAATTTATCGGTTTATTTATTTACTCACTTATTGATTTATTTTAACAGAATGTGTACTTTAGGTATGCTTGCTGGCCTGGTTAAGTCTATGGACCATGAACCACAAAATATGTTGATAGTTCTATTCTGTACATTGTTTATATATGTGTATGTGTTTGCATGTATGTGCTTTACTGTTTTTCTTCTATTCAACTATTGCTTCAAACTAACTCTGAGATGGTAAAGAATTGAGTTGCTAAGAATATTATCCAAAGTGCCAGGCAAGAACATGAGTTCCATATGACCAGCAGCTTCTTCATTTGCTTCCTGGCTTCAAGCACTAGCATAACACGGAGTAAATATTTATTGAATGAATGAATGAAGAAGTGCTATAGATCTCTTCTTCCTTGTAATCATTTATCAGATTTGGTTGGACTGCCTGCTATTCTTTTGCTTTTTAACCCTCTCTTTCTTTTCCTTAAGAAAATGATGCTTTTCTTTTAACTTACAAATGACAACCAATGTGTTCGAGGAAGCCATGATATTCTCTGATATTGCTACAGATGCCAACTTCATCTCCCATCCTAGTAAGTGTGTACGTGGCATAGTGCAGTCATCAAAGATTTATCAATATTTATTTTTGTTTTGGAATATAGTGTCACAATGACAACTTAGTGCTACCCTAATTTTTCTATAGATGCTTTACTATACCAGTATTTCTCCTTATTCTTCTTAGTATATAGCATATTCTAAATAATTAAATGTTGCTAAGAAAGCTATAACTCTGCCTATTATCTAAGCAATTACTTAGTATGTTCCTTATTTCGTGCAAGTTGGTATCCAATTTGCTTTCAACTTAGAACACTATATGACCTTGTTTTCACTCCTTACTAACACAGAAGAAGGTCACCAGCATCCTATATGTGAGATTTGTTTCACACCAAACATGATATTTGGAATTCCTTGGAGCACTGACAATTGATGCAAACAAGACTTTCTCTTTGTTTCTTCTTGGAAAAACAAAACAAGACAAGGCCTTCAGGTGCCTTGATGGGACACACGTAATGTGCACATGGAAACAAATCCCACTGTAATAACATAGAGTGTTCAGGCCAGGAGAGAAGCATGAGATATTTGATGGAATCATCATATACCATTTTTACAAACAAAACAAACATCATTTTTGAGCCATGTTTATATTACAGGCAATGTATTTAAACCCATGGATCTTAGTGCTATTTGCAGTTTATTTATTTTATTTCTAAATTTAGTATGTGTGTTTGACTTCAGCATACCTGAGATAGACATTATGGCTTCTTTTTCTTTTAACTTCGAGGCTGACAGTTCAGGTATTTCTTCTTCAGCAGTAGTAAAATGAGATTGTTACTTTTGGATACCCACAGGATTTAGGTCACTTGTCTCTTGTGCAGTCTATCTGCTTCACTGTCATGTACTGACTGACTGATTATTCCAGTTTATTGTGAAAGACACAGTCACCCAGTTCCTATATATGACTGTGCTGCGTATTTAAACTGAAAACAGTTACGTAAAGGTCACCTTGCCCTTAATCCCAATCCCATTCAAACACGTATCTCACTGTCTTGCCACTTGGTGAGGAAGTTTCCTCAATTCCTTTTCCTGAAAGTGCTGATGCTGTGTGAGTGCTCTGAGAGAAACTGTTGGCAATGTGTCCTTTACTAAACTTTTTTTTAGAATACAAAATATACTGTGAAATGGGAAGAAATTGTTCCAAAGGACAGAAATAGGGTGGGAGAAGGAAGAAGGGAGGAAGGGAAAAGGAAAAAATAATAATTTAAAAAGGATAAAGTGGAAACAAAGCTTCATAAATAGGGGGAAAAGGGGTTGAAGGGAACAGAGGGGGTTGTGACAAAAGCAGAATCAAAGTCCATCATGTATGGGCACGCATTTGCTATAATGGATATGATCATTCTGTATACATACAATGTGCCAACCAACTTTAAAAAATAGAATAAAATAAACATCCCCTATAGTTTTCAGTCATGCCTCATGCACTCTCCAGCCCACTGTCTGTGATCACCTTGGGGGATTGTACACAGTCAGCGAGAACAGGGTCCTCAGTTCTTTGTCCTTCGTAGTTCTAGACATGACAACTTCCACACCATTGTGTCCCTCAGTTCACAGGCTCACGCTCCCAGGTTTGCCATCCCCTAGAAGTAGAAACCTTCCAAAGTCATCAATTCAGGTCTTTCATGCACTGCTTTGGTTTCCAACCCCTAAGTAGTGGAAATGACTTAGGGCTGATCCTCTTCCTCATTCAGTTTTCTAGTCTCTAGCTTGACATCCTCTTTGCGTGCCACTCTCAACATTATTTTCATTTTCTTTCTTATTTAAATTGGACCTCAGATTGCCATTGCTTTCATGACTGTCCAAGGAATATTTTCAGCACTCTTAATGCCTTTTGCTGATGCACTGCAAATAACAACATCTGATTAACCAAGTTATCTTGCCTTTACTTTTGATGTGCTTTACACAGGTGAAGAATTCATCAAATTTCGTACTTTAGTTACTCTGTCTACTTAAAGGTACTCCTCAATCTTTCCATGCTTTTTAAATATCTTTGCTAATTTTTCTCTCTGAGTTTATAGCTTTTAAAAGGACTCACTTTGCTGTTTTTTTCTTTTCTCCCACATTGCTTCATCTTTGGTTCCTTGTGTGTTCTTCCTCATAATAGTAGAATATTACTGTTGCTACACAATCAAGTACACACACACACACACACACACACACACACACACACACACACACACACCATCTCTATCTCACTGCATATATTGTGTTTTATTTACAATATTCCATGACAGAAACAACTGGGCTTTCTCTTTTCTCTGTCCTTGATTCCTCCTAGCACTTTAATCTTATTGTTGTTGGCAAGGTTAGTGTGGTTGATAAATGCCAGTATTAGTCCACTGGTTCCAGTAACTTTGAGCAATGCTTAACATAGTTAATTCCTTGGTCTTGCAGAGAATTTCTTTGGATTTTTATTTTCTTTTTAATTTATCTTTATTTTTATAGGTCTTTAGTATAGGATCTCACTATGTAGATTGGACTCCTAGTGATCCTCCTGTTTTCAGCCTCCCAAGCACTGGGATTACAGGCCTACACCACCATGCCCAATCTCAATTGCCATTTCAGTGCCCACTGAGGGCAAGGCCAGCACAGCACACCAGGGATGGAGCCCTGGTCCCTGTTCCTGTCTAAACAGGCTCTTTAATCCCCTGAGCTATCTCATTTGCCTTTTTACACCATCTTTCTTTAACTATTGTGCCTGATGCTTCTCAGTTTCATTTATTTTCCAGTGGTTAGCCTTTAAATTCCAGCTTGAGCACTATACTCTTTTCTGCCTTAACTTGTTCCTCAACACAGATATTACCAGACACCTCAATCATTCCTATGACTTACTGCCATGATTTATGAATTATTTACATCTCAAAGCTGTAGTAATCTGCATCCTAGACTTTTGCTCCCTACCTATGTATCCCACTTGCTAGAAATCTATTGTCTGTGATGCTCTCAAGTTGAAGTTGCATGAAATTGAATTTTGCCTCCTTCTCATTAATTTTCTTCTCAGTCTTCTCCTTTATATCTTGGAGAATAGCCCATCCTTCTGCCAGTTGCCCAATCTAGAAACTTGCATATTATGTTCTCCTGTCAATCTTCATACAGACCTATTAATCTTAATAATTTTACTGCTGAATATTCCTCCATGAAATCCATTAGGAATCTTGTAAAAAGTTTACAAAAGGCACAGACTTCAGCAAGAGTACATGATGGGAAAATATAATTTACAACCTATTCTAATGTGGCATTCATAGAGGGGAATGACGTATAAGTTAATAATTAGTGACTAAGGATCACCCAGTAAGGGTAGCAATGGAAGAAGATCCCCCTAGGAGGAAAGAAAACAATGTTACACAAAGAATTTGGAGTCTAGTAGGACCAAGCCATGCTTCAGAAGCAAATAAACAAAGTTTTAAGGTAAGGGCAGAATGGGGAAAATGAGGGTTCTAGAGAAAGGCAAGGCTAATTCACACAGGCTTCTGTGTCTTCCACCAAGAATTTTACAGTTATCTTAAGGATAAAGGACAGATACCTGTGAGTTCTCAGTAGTAAAGAGACAAAATTTAGTGGTATGTTGGTATGTCACATGATTGTTTGAGGTCATGGCTTTCTGCACACAGATATTCTCTCTCTCTCTCTGTCTCTCTCTCTGTCTCTCTCTCTCTCTCTTTCTCTCTCTGTCTCTCTCTCTCTATTGCTCTCTCTCTCTCCCCCTGAAACACACACACACACACACACACACACACACACACACACACTTCAATAACTTAAATCCCTTTGTGGTTATATGGCTGTTTTCCGTATGTTGCCCTCTAATGCTTCCTGCTTCATCAAACTAGGCAGGACCTTGATGAAAACAATGTTCCTAACAAACACAGCTAATTCTTTCTTATAAGGAAAATTTTGATTTATGCCAGAAGATATATGACTGTGAAGGTCATTAACTATCTTTGCTCATTTCACGTAGATTTGTCTTATTTCTTTCCATAGGGCCATTATTTCTTTTTTCTGATTCACACTATGTGGTACAAGTAGGAAGCTATTTTAAGATTTGATCACCTCTAATTAAAAGGTTATGAGAAAAACTCCATTAGCAGTTGGGGATTTCATTATGATCTGGCAAATAATACAATTTTCTTTGATAGTATATTTTTAGATACATTTGGGTAAAAATCCAACCACAAAGGGAGCTCTATTTTATTTATCATTAATTTTGACATCCTTCCACCAGATGTTTTCTGGGAACCATTGTAACCTGCTTAATTTGTCTCCATAGAATGGGAAGTAGATAGCCTCAATTAATGTACTGGTTAGGAAGTTCTTTAATGAGTTTCAGTAGTCTTGCTCATTATTGCTGATACAGTACACTGAATCCTGGAAGCTGGGATTGGAGCATTACTAGAACATAAAACCTGAACCACTGCATAATCACTTTTCTGTGGCATATTTGTTGTTTACTAGCTACTTCTCTCCTGTGTGTATATGTAAACAGGAGAGACATTGACACCACATGGCACTGAATTTGTAGACTTGTAAACTGTGCAAGTTTGTTTTTAGCCCATGTAGGACTCCCATAACACACAAGTGGCTGTGGCAAACTTTTCACAACTACAGAATCCTCATTTACTCTAAAGAGGTGGTTGGTTCCAGGAAGGAAAGTAGGCAGCAGCCTCATTAGTAGGTATTGAACACGCAGCTGTGTTGTGAGGTTGACATTCTCCCTCCAGTAAGTAGGAAATAACATATTTCATCCTTGGGGGAATTTTTCAGGATGTAGCTTAATTAAAGTAAGAAGGTCAAAAGAATGTATTAGGATGCTATAAATGAATAAATAAATAAATAAATAAATAAAGTTAAGATTACCCTGAAAAGAGAATAATAACCATTCATTGTTCATCCCTTACTCAGAGAAAATGTGTTTTCTGTGGCTTAGTATCTTCGTCTTCCAAGCAAGAGGATTTAAGACCTGTGGGACCGTCTAAATCACATAGGCACTTCGATAGTAATAGCACTTTTTGTAGGAAAAGGAATAGCAAAACTGTGGTCAAAGCATCAGGTTTTCTCTTATGAAAGTTTATGACCAATTTTTCTTCTGTCTCTATTAGGGGCATTTAGTGTTATAGCTGCGATATAGGAGGCCAAGCAAAGACCAGAGTACCCTGCCCGTGCCTGTGACCCAACTTCTCCTCCATAGCAAGTCTCTTCCTTGTATTCACATTTATGGGAACATAAAATCTCATGACATTTGTGGAAGTGCGTGTCATGAAGCAGATGGCTTGTGAGCCCATTTTAGGAAGCGCACTCATATCCATACAATATTAAAACTTTTCCAGGTTCATGAATTATAAAACAATGCTCAATGTGGTGTAGTCCAAAGAGTGCTTTAATTATTAAAATTAGATATGCCGAAGGATTCAAACCTGAGTGGAAATTAAAGATGGATTTTGAATCAAGATAAGGATGCTGAATTCAATTTGGGCAAAATTACTTCTCTTCAGGAGGGACTAGATTTCTCCTAGTATTGCAAGTACTAATTTAGTTTTATCTCTTATTACTTCCTGACATGAAGTCTTTGTTAGAGCTCAACTTGTATTACACGGACTTTTTGGTTCTCTGGAAACATGAAGCATACTCTCTTAACTGCGTGCTCTTGTACCTGCGGTCCTTGTGTCTGGAAAAACTTTCTTAATTCCTTTAGGTTCACACTTTCAAAGCCTACCTGTGAGGACCGAACTCATAACATTCCGGAAAGACAGTGTCATGCACCATGTAGGCATGCTGTTCCTTTCTTCCTGGATACTTTGGTTGAGTGTGGAGGACCTTGGAGATGCCTTCTTCTGAAAAAGGACAATTTCCCTCCATTTTAACTCACCTTTACCCTGCTCCTATTTACTGGTGCTGGGGAGGTCCTGAACCCTTTTCATTGGCCACAAGCAATTCAAATGGATCTATGTAGGCCTGAACAGGTCTGTGTGAAGCCCTATCTGAAGGTCCCGCCTTCTGAGCATGAGCCAGGCTGAGACACTGCACCATTCAATGAGGTAGAATGAAAAATGGCAATGATATTACAGGGAAGAAAAAGGCCAGCATCAGAGCTGAAGCAGCTGACACAGAACACAAGCTGTATCCCTAAACTGTGCCATGCAGAGTCCTCCAGATTTACAGGCTCATGCTGTCAGCTTCCAGCACTCCTTCCGCATCCTTCTCTCTGCATGTGCAGCGGTGCCTCCATGTTACCTTCTACCTGGCCTGGGTCACAGCACTCAGGTCCTTCCCGCCATTCCTACAGTCACTCTATCCCTGCCATTCTCCTCTTCACAGCATTGAAACCCAAGCTTGGCCCTGGGTCATGGCCTTTGTTCCAGATTGTATTCAGGACCCCTAGGCTCCCCACAAGTGCAGATACGTCTTTGTCTTTCTCGGTTATTCTTGTGATGGATTGCATTGGAAGTAGTTGATTGGAATTTACTTGTGAAAATTCGAATTACTTTTCCCTGGAATTATAGTATATGAATCTCCACATCTCAAGGGGATAGGTGTCTACATTTTAGTACATGCATTTGTCTGTCACCCATTAGATGACTTTTGAAAGGCACACAGCTCCACTGCCTTTGTCTCTGTATATCTCTTCATTGCCTAAAGAGTGCTGAATGCATGTTTGCTGAAATTCATTGTTTAAAGCACCTTATAAGTTTTAAATCTTTAAAGAGAGTGTTTCCCTCTATGTAATACATGAGCCCCTATTACCTGTTGTCTCTCAGAAGGTTTCAGTGCTTTTATGTTCTTTTCTTTCTCTCGTCTGTGATACTTTTCTTTAGCCTTTACTTCTCGTGCAATTTTTCTCTCCTATCACTTTTAGCACCTGGGTCTATATTTTGTACTCTTCTTTCCATAGCAAAAGTTTTTATTTCAACTGGAAGCTCCCTCATATTCTCACTCATTGGCTTATCCGGCATTTATTGACTTTCATATAGGAGCCATTGAGCTAGATGCTAAAAGTATAAAGATTAATAAAGTACGCACGCATTGCAAACAGCTCTTGGCCTCATAAAAGTGTACTTGGAGTACTTAAACAATTACAACAAGGAAAATAAAAACACAATATACTCTTTTACTCTTTGCAGGAGAGAGTGAAAAGCAATAACTTCTCCATGAAAGGTGAATGAGTGCTTTCTGTGGTTTGTTCTCCAGATTTTCTTTTCGTGCCTCCATCACCTCTTTTGAGAGCAAAGTTTAATAGACACAGTCCTCTGTTCAGACAGGATGCCAGGAAGTAGTTGAGATAATAGAAAACCTATTCACAGCACTGGTATTGCAAATATTTCATTTTCTTTAGTAGAAATATTAGTATAGTAGCCTATTTCTAGGATAATTGTGAATAAGGTTGCCAGAAGTGAGCAATTCTAAAAACAGCTCTTAGGTTAACAATGAGCATCCTTGAAACATTTTCTTTCTTGAAACATATCTACAAGAAATTCAAGGGAGGATGATTATAGGTAAAGGGACAGTTGGAATAAAAGGAAAATGTTAATTTTCACAGTCTCTTACTGCACATTCTCATTTTTCAATTAAGGTAGGCTTAAGGCATGTTTCCAACATAGCTTAACATGTAGTGCTCTTTCTCTGGTAAATACTGAGGGGAAAATAGTACCTAGCTTAGGAGAGGAGAGGGACAGAGGTAGGTAAAAGAATACCAAAGGTAAGATGAACAAGTCTTGAGATTTTAAATATACAATTAGTGCTACCATAATATATTTGGTAGTGAAATGTTGCTAAATAATGATTTTAGGTACTCCTACCACAAAAGACCTAACTATCATAATGATACTTATATTGATTTAGCTTGATTCACTACACCTTATCGTAACCATTGCCATATATATATATATATATATATATATATATATATATATATATATTACTTTACAACTTAAGCATATAAAATAAAAAAGTAAATAAATTCTATGTCAGAATATTTAGCACCACAAAATTAGTTATAACACTAAACTTTCCTTAGGACCTTTTCAACCTTGGTAATCTTTTATAAAAAATGAAAAGATTGCACTAGAATAGTCCTAAAGATCTTTGTCAGGTTTTACAATATGCTGCTGCATGTTTTAATTCTAGCCCATCTTGCACACACAGGTGTGCAAAGAGAGATAAATAAGGATTTTTGTTTTTAATTGAGGTAACTTCTTAGTGCTCTTCTCCAGGTCAGGTAAAATAGCAGTGTCATTGCATTAAGTTTAAAAATAAGTTATTCTGAGAATAAATACTCTGTTCCTTTAAAAAACTTCAGGAATATAACAAAGAAGACTATGTTTGATCTCTGTATCTTGGAAGATAGCAATTAGACTGATCACTTTGAAATTTTCACTGTTGGCTAATTAGCTTTCGCTAGTCCATTTAAAAGATGCATTCTTGGTGACTAATTTCTTGAAAACCTACGTTCAAAAAGTCACACAATTTAATTCAGATGCCCATTTGTTTGTAATAGGATGACTTTTCCAATTAAAATCCGGTAAAATGAAGCATGATCTTTTTCATCTTAAGTCATTTCTGAAACCAATAGCTGATTATGTACCAAAAATGTGTAGGGTTTAAAGTCAGAGAACAAGGGCCGTACCACCCACGCATGTACGCACTCAGGATCTATCGTGGAATCTTCGCGCTTCCGCCCTTATGGAGCCCCACCCCCACCTGTGAAGCTTTTAATATATTTGCAGGTGAAAGCTATTAATGAACAATCATAAAGACTGTCATTAAGCATTTATGCCAGTTTTGAAAATGTCCTTCTGGAACTTGACTGGGAAAGCTGCCTCATCCTCCCCTATAAAACCAAAGGTTGCACAAGTCCCCTTCACATACTGACCTCTCTGAGTCAAACCAATTACCAGCCAATTTTTGATAATGAGCAATCACATAATCATAAGATTAGAGGAGACCTTCAGAGGGCATCTGGTTCACTCGCCCACACCAGTCTGGGCTGCCTTGAAATCACTGGAGAAAGTAATTCTCTCCCCTTTCTTTTGCCATTTCTGAGCAAAGAATCCAGTCTCTGGGGTCCTGTTAGCCGCAGTAGTAACTTATGTGATGCTATTGCCTCCTTTATTAGCTTTCCTCTCGTGCTGCATTCACTACACCTTATTGATGTTTTCCAGGATCCACCCTTAAATGAAATCCTTAAGTTCCAATCCTCATTTCATGGACCATTTCAGGAGAATTCATTTAATACACCTTATGGTCTTAATAAAGGAAGAGCTTGTCATTTCAGTAAGGAAACCTTTGTGCTGTTTAAATTAATATTAGTCCCAACTGGATCTCTTGACTGGAATATTGTTTTTAAAAACAAATTGCCAAAAAATCTTTCATGTAAAATAGTTTACATTCTACTGCTTTTCCCAAATCTTCATGTGCTTATTGTTTAACCTTCATAATCATGAAGAAAGATCCCAATTAATAATTCTGCATCTCGATTCTCATCTATAACACAGATATTTTGGTGGAACCCTTATCCCACAATCCCTCAGGGATGTTAAATGAGCTGTGAAGGAAAAAAAAAATTTAGTATGTCTCCCAAAAAAGTGTTGTAAGTCCCATCATGTTCTGTTTTTCCATGGATGTTGATAAATACAGATTAGGAAAATCTCACCTCTGCTAAATCTGTTAGAGCTACATTTTAAGTAATGTGTGCAGAGGTCTAAGAAATCAAGTTATTTACTTCAGTTAATTAAGATGAACATATGTTCTGTGATTAAAAACTACAGTATGTGTAATTCAAAAAATGTTACAGTGAAAAACACATGGCCTTTTGTCCCTTTTGAAATACTGTCCCCCTCCACCCACTTTGGACACTTAACCCACCAGTTTGGTCACTTCCTGGAGCCATTCCCAGGTCCTCCTTCCTGAATGTCCTTAGTTACTGTCCTGGCTTAGTCGATGTCCGGAACTGACTCAAATCTCTCCATTTTCATGATCATTTTGTGTTTGAAGATTCTGAAGTCACACAGCGCTAGATCTGGGCGACAAAGTGGAGGCGGACACATGACATCATTTCCTGAGCCCGCCTTGCTGGGGGTGGCACGCAGTTGTTGCGCTCACTTCATGCTTTAGCCTGGCTTGCCGCTTCTGGAACTGCTGCAGAAATAGGCAGGAAGGATGTGATCAGGGTGCAGAGGGCTGGGGAGGACGAAAGGTGATGAACCACACTGTGTCCCTTGGGATGATAATTTTTTCGATGTAAAACTTCACTGCACTTTCAGATGATCTTTACTTTTGAAACAGGACACATTGCAACTACTAGTGTATAATACACCTTAGGGTCCACACAGAACCCTCCCATCTCTTTATTTCCCCTCTTCCCCCCTGTGGTTACATAAGACATGGGAAAGGGCAGGAGTGGACCTTTGCCCTGGACCACCACACACATTATTGTCTGGATCTTTGCTAAAAGGGAGAGGGTAAGGTTTTGGAGGATGCAGACAAAAACAATAAACTTCAATTTTTTTCCTTTTATCCCCCACTCCACCCTTTTTTTCCCCAATAGTTTATTGGAGTGAATGCGCAATAAAACTAGACTTTCTACTACTTTCTGAGTAATACGTAGCTGCATCGCTGGCTTGAAAGCTCACCTTGACTTCCGAGAGCACAGTTTTGGGTGGAGCAGGCACGGAGTAGACTGGTGGGTAGATTTCTACTAGAGTATTTGAAGGATGACGGGCTCTGGAAACTAGGCCTGCGTTTTCATGAGAGATTGTATCTCAGATTTACTACATATCACTGCTCTCCCTTTCAGACTTTTACTGTGGGCTCTGTCAACTGGACTTAGTTTTCTGTTTACATTCTTTTTGCCCATGGAAAAGGTTACTTACGCAATTTGCTCAACTATGTGGATACTTTACCAGTCTTCTCTTTGTCTCATTGCTGAAGAGGATTTTTCTCACTCTAAGATTATGAGTATGGCCCACAACACAGCCCCAGTACTAGACACATGAGTGTGACAGCAGCTAATTAGTTAGACAGCCGCTATTCTGGAAGCAGGGCCCACTCAGTGCGTGGCCACAGAGGGATTCGGCTGTTGCAGGCTATGAGCAAGCATGAGCCATGACAGACAGCCTAGAGATCAGTAGAAGGTGGGGGTGATCCCTTGCCCCTGCTTGGGACACACTATTGTTCTAATTTGTTTTCACAACCACATGGGCTGTTCAGGAAGTGACATCAGAGAAGACCAAGTGATGTTGGTGCAGCTGACATGGCAATTCCCTGGTGGGAGCACTGCCCCTCTGGGAGCATCGCAGGGCCAGGTCAGGGAGTCCTCAGTGAGGACCCTGGGAGGCTCCTACGTGTCTAGGGAGCCAGACAGCTGTGAAGTCTTAAAGTCAGTGCATCAACTTTTAACATGGCAATTGGGGACCACTGAGGTAGTTGTTTCTATCATTCTGGTCACTGCAGTTCTTAATAGGATGAGCATTATAATGGAGAATTTTTGAGTCCAATTTGCTGTCAACTTGGGATATTGCTATGTTTTCATTGATTGTCATTATCAAATTTGGACTAAATTTGACTTCACTTCCTTTTCACATCTTTGTAGATGTTGTGATTGATTCTTAGATGCGATGGGCCTCCACATCTAATTTTAATTAATCTTCTTTTACACTTTCTCATTCTTGGTGCCTCAATATACACTATGACTGGCTTAAATATCTCATCTCCTAGGTATAACATGATCCCTAAGAAGGATTTTAAAATCAGAACCTTCACACTAACCCTACCTCAATTTTAATAATAAGGTAAACATGATAAAGCTAATAACGAAAGACACCAAGGGATTTTTGCATTCACTAACATGTGCCTGTTGCCCATCTAAATTCTTTACTCTTCTGCTCCCAGCTAATTCTCCAAAGCCTGATTTCAGAAGTGTGGGAACCTAAGCTCTGTGATCCCAGAGCCATTACCCATGATCTCATAGGTAGGTGCCGGCCAAGCCACAATTTAAATCAGGCCGTCTTGACTCCATGGATTTACTACACCTATTATAAAACTCATAAAAATTTAAGCAATGTGATTAAGCATTGACAGATTTGCAGATGAAGCTATGAGTTCACGGAGATGTGGGGAAGCTTGACACATGCTAAGACCCATGGGTCTGAGCAGGACAAGTGCCCAGCTCCCTATTCCAGTACTCTGTGCCAGCATCAGGATAGTGTCGCCAGTTATTAAGTTACCAGACAACCCCTACAGTGTGATCCAAGACTGAGGTCAGAAACCACTGGGGAGACACATTTTAGTGCAGGGGGGAAGCGGTTAATAGGAGAGTAACGTCTTCCCTGAGCAGGGCGGTGAACACTAAGAATCACCTAGTAGTGCCGAACGCGGTGGGGACAGTGCCGGCGCTGGTGAGCAAGAAGGGCTGTGCCTGTCGTGGAGATGAAATGTTATGCACCCTTTGGGAGTTGTACCAATAATTTACACAGCTCCCTGATAGTCTCTCCCTCCCTTCCTCCTTACTTTTGTGGCAAGTGCAATTACATAAAGTACAGTTTGATATCCCTTCTAATTATAATTTATCTCCTCTTCTTGCTGTGCACCAACTTTGGGGGTAGGAAAAGCACAAAATGGATCTGAGGGATTGATAACTTTGGCGTCACCCTCTGGGAGGAACCTCAGTGTCTCGTAGACAACAGAGTAATAAAAATTTTCCATGCTTAAGGTTGATCTGAATTCGCCTATGTGGTCAGTGCCAACTTATTCTGTGGGCAGCATGTGTAAATCCCAAGATATTTTAGTTTTGTTAATATGATCAGTGCCAGTCCATTTCTGGCTTTCCTGGCCACCTGCTGACTCCCTGATGCTGGCTTCCTGCTGCTCTGTCCATCTGTTAAGAATTTATTTACAAAATACACTAAAATGCAAACTGCACCAGTGTGGGACTTAGCTTGCCCCTGTCCAGGGAGTGGCACCGCGCCAGAGCACAGTTTCCAATTGTTACTAAGCCTGAGTACAAGAAATGGAAAGATACAAGGGCCGCACTAGCACTCAAAAATCCCTTATGCAAAGTGTCAGTGAAAGCAAACTGGGTTTCCATCCAAGGTGCACCACGCAAAGGGAGAGAGGCTATTTCCCTTGTGGTCTGGAGAGAGCGTGCTGCACTGATGATGAAAAACCCCTGGTTCCAGGGAAGTCGCTCTCATCAGTTCATGTGATTTTAGTCCATACTTCAGTTCTAGAAAAGATGAACTCAGCAAATACCAGCATTGTATTTCAGCAGAGAATTAGAGATTTTCCAGCTTGCATGTCGTGAAATCCCTACATGGGTCATGTATGGAGGTGAATAAAAAACTTCCATGTATGGAGATTATCCTACCTTAACTGGTGTCGCACACTGAGGGTAAAGTGCTGGTATGAGGTACAGGAGGCCAAAGGTCTTCATTCATGAGTGTGGCAGTTAATCATCATTTGGCTGGATGAAGTGACAGGTAGATCATTAAAGCGCACTGAGGGTGTGCCTTGTTGGCTGGTGGAAGCATGGCCCAGAGTCTCCATTCAGTCGCTGGGCCTTTCCTCTCTGGGGTCTTGCTCTACCCTGCTTCATGAGAGCAGTGGATTGAGACGTTTTCTCCACTGCACCCACCCACTGCGAGGTGTCTGCCTTCGTGCCTGCCACCACAGACCCGAACCATGGACCAATGTAACCTGCTGTGGCTTTCCGTTCTGCCTGTGAGGCATTCTGTCCCAGTAACTGAAAGGTGGCTGGTATGCTGAGATAGAAAATCTTCAAAGATGACAAAAAATAATGATAACAAAAATAAGTAACCCAACAATCATTAAGGACATTAAAGGAAAAAGCAGGTATTTACAGAGATAGAGAGCAAAAATAGGAGAAAGAAACTAGAGTTTCCCATTTTTCTTTTACTTCTTCAATAGCTGTATGTATGAGAGTAGCAAAATTGGGATATTATGTGGTGTTAAGCACACTTAGGATTATCCTAAGATAGTTTGAAACAAAGATTTTGAGGACATTTTCACAGATTCAGGTCTGAGATGTATGAGAGAAAATGGTAGAAGATTCACAAAGGGGAAGTTAGACTGTGAAGCCCACCATCTCTTCACCTATCAAAAATAATATGAGCAGAGTTTGAGCTTCACATAATTTGTTCAGTGCTCAGGTTCTATACAGCACTGATGTGATGGTTTTCATGGTTTTAAGTAAACATCTTTGTGGGTTACCTTAAGGTAAGATTTAGCGAATTTGTTGGGAAGCATAACATTGTATATTGCAAATATTCCCAAAGGGCCTCAAAAATAGTAAGGGTGGGCATCCTGGATCTCTAAGTCTGTTCAGTCTACAATAACAAAGTAGTTTACTCTTGATAGTTTATCAAGAACAGAAATGTATTGATAATGATTCTTGGGAAGGGTGACTAAGGATGAGGGACCAGCAGTCTCGTATATAGAAGAGAGTGTCTCTCTGAATGAAAGATAGTGCCTTCTAGCTGGGTCTTTATGTGGTAGAAGAGGCAAACATTTTATCTTTATATCTATTTATTATCTATCTATCAATCACCTATTGTTTGTTATTTATCAATCTCTTATCTATCATCTATAGATCAGCTCTTATCATCTATATGTCATCTATCTATCTATCTATCTATCTATCTATCTCTATCTCTATATCTCTCTATTTATCTATCCATCTATCTCCTATTGTTATTTATCTATCACCTGTCATCTATCAATCAGCTCTCAATCATCTATCTGTATGTCATCTCTGTATCTCTATCTATCTCTGTCTGTCTATCTATCTATCTATCTATCTATCTATCTATCTATCTCCTATTGCTTGTTATTTACCAATCACCTATCATCCATCTATCATCCATCGATCAGCTCTCAATCATCTATATGTCATCTATCTCTGTCTGTCTGTCTGTCTGTCCGTCTGTCTCTATCTATCTATCTCTCTCTCTATCATCTATTTTACTCTACTGGAAATGGAGCCCAGGACCTTGACTGAGCAGTATGTCCTGAATGTCCCCACCCACACCTGCTTCTGAGTCAATTTCTAGCTATGCTGTTAAGTTGCCCTGTCTGGCCTTGAATTTGCAACCTTCCCGATTCGGGCTCCAACAGTGGTGAGATTACAAGTGTGTGTCACCATACCAACTCCTCTAACCGATTTTATAAATTCACTGATCCATTAATGAGGGCAAGCAATAATATTTTAAGCCATGAATCTTTATCCATTTTGATAATTAATCTTTTAATTGGTATAATTTACCAGACACATTTAAAAAGATTATTGATATAGTTAATTTATTTATAATTTTGCTTTATCTGAATTATTTGTGCTTTATGTAGTCTTCT